>VYZP01039591.1:43847-186858 GCA_013400635.1 Hypocryptadius cinnamomeus | reverse complement strand
AAAAAAAAAACAAAAAAAGAAAAAAAAAAGAAAAATCTTAGCGGGGCCGGGGACAGGCAGGGGAAGCCCAGCCTTGCCCATGCTGGGAAAACAAAAAAACCAAACCAAACCAAAAAAATCAAAATAATAATAATTTTAAAAAGCCAACCCACAAGAACGAATTATAATAATCATAATTAAAAAAGAGCAGCCCATGGTCGAATAACTGCTGGGAGGAGAACCAGCGTGCCGCCGGGCGCGGCCCTTTCCCCCTTTCCCCCTTTCCCCCTTTCCCTGGCCGGCCCCGGGGGAGCTGCCGGGATGCGGGGCCGGGCAGAGCCCCCCTGGCCCCCGGGCTGGGACACTGCGGGCCGCAGGGAGGAGCCTGATGGGACAAGGCGGTTCGAAAAAACAAACTAAAAAGGTGGGTGTGGATTTTTTTATATATATATATACGTATATATATAATTTTTCCTTATGCCTTTTTATTTACCAACTCGCATGATTATGATGACTTTTTTTTTTTCTCTCCTTCAATCTGTTTTTTTCGTTTCTTTTTTTTTTTTTCTTTTTTTTTCCCCGCGCGTGTGTGTGTCTGTGTGTCTGTGTGTGGTTGCTTTGGGGTTTTTTTTTTCTGTTATTTTTATGTTTCTTTTCTCTCCTGGCGCCGGGATCGCCACCCAAGCAGTCGCTGCGCGCCGCGCGGGGTCAGTACAAGCCGCAGCCCCGCAGGTTGTTGGCAATGATGATGTCGGTGACGGCGTCAAAAACCACCTGGATGTTGTTCGTGTCTGTGGCACACGTCATGTGGCAGTAAATCTCCTTGTTGGGGGAGCGGTTTTTGCTCTCGAATTGTGCTTGGATGTAGGCGGCCGCATCCTCGTAGGTGTTGGGACCTGCGGGCAGAGCGGGGTCAGGGCTGAGGTCACCCCCCTCCCGCACACCCCGCCCCGCTGCTTGCGAAGAGCTTTCATTACAACACAAACTGGCAAAACTAGTTATTTTCACCCACCCTCCCCTTCACCCCTTAGCAGCGTTCATTTTCCTCCCATCTCCCTCCTTTCCACCCCCATTACCCTTCTGCCCCCCCTCTGCCCCATTTTCCCTGAAAACACATCACACCTGAGCCCTGTTGAGGGCTCCTCCTTCCCCAGGTGCTGCTGCTCCCCCTCTCCCCTTTTCCCCCGGGAAGGGCAGGCTCCCCCAGCAGTGCCTGGCCAGGCTGTAACCCCAGGGATGTCCCCGTGGGATGTCCCCGTGGTGCACCCCACAGTGCTCATCACCTGATGGGGGATAGGCCTGGTGGCCCCTCGGCCAGGCAGGGGGAGGGATGGCCAGGACAGCTGGTGGCCACCCCAGCATCACCCATGGCCACCGGCTGTGCCCCCTTGGTGGGGCTGAGCCCCTCTGTGCCCCCCCTGGGCTGGGTGGGGGCCTCACCCCGGCACTGGAGGGGTGTTGGTGGCCCAGGAGCCGTGTGGGGACACACGTGTTGCCTGCTGGCTCCGTGACTGGGAGGTTTGCTTTGGGAAGGTGGGCTGGAGAGGCGCCAGATGTTTGAGCCGAAAAATGTGCATTATTGCATTAATCTGCTTAGGGCAGCGGGGAGGCTGCGCTGGCCCCTCGCGGGAAGCCNAAAAAAAAAACAAAAAAAGAAAAAAAAAAGAAAAATCTTAGCGGGGCCGGGGACAGGCAGGGGAAGCCCAGCCTTGCCCATGCTGGGAAAACAAAAAAACCAAACCAAACCAAAAAAATCAAAATAATAATAATTTTAAAAAGCCAACCCACAAGAACGAATTATAATAATCATAATTAAAAAAGAGCAGCCCATGGTCGAATAACTGCTGGGAGGAGAACCAGCGTGCCGCCGGGCGCGGCCCTTTCCCCCTTTCCCCCTTTCCCCCTTTCCCTGGCCGGCCCCGGGGGAGCTGCCGGGATGCGGGGCCGGGCAGAGCCCCCCTGGCCCCCGGGCTGGGACACTGCGGGCCGCAGGGAGGAGCCTGATGGGACAAGGCGGTTCGAAAAAACAAACTAAAAAGGTGGGTGTGGATTTTTTTATATATATATATACGTATATATATAATTTTTCCTTATGCCTTTTTATTTACCAACTCGCATGATTATGATGACTTTTTTTTTTTCTCTCCTTCAATCTGTTTTTTTCGTTTCTTTTTTTTTTNAAAAAAAAAAAACAAAAAAAGAAAAAAAAAAGAAAAATCTTAGCGGGGCCGGGGACAGGCAGGGGAAGCCCAGCCTTGCCCATGCTGGGATTCGTTTCTTTTTTTTTTTTTCTTTTTTTTTCCCCGCGCGTGTGTGTGTCTGTGTGTCTGTGTGTGGTTGCTTTGGGGTTTTTTTTTTCTGTTATTTTTATGTTTCTTTTCTCTCCTGGCGCCGGGATCGCCACCCAAGCAGTCGCTGCGCGCCGCGCGGGGTCAGTACAAGCCGCAGCCCCGCAGGTTGTTGGCAATGATGATGTCGGTGACGGCGTCAAAAACCACCTGGATGTTGTTCGTGTCTGTGGCACACGTCATGTGGCAGTAAATCTCCTTGTTGGGGGAGCGGTTTTTGCTCTCGAATTGTGCTTGGATGTAGGCGGCCGCATCCTCGTAGGTGTTGGGACCTGCGGGCAGAGCGGGGTCAGGGCTGAGGTCACCCCCCTCCCGCACACCCCGCCCCGCTGCTTGCGAAGAGCTTTCATTACAACACAAACTGGCAAAACTAGTTATTTTCACCCACCCTCCCCTTCACCCCTTAGCAGCGTTCATTTTCCTCCCATCTCCCTCCTTTCCACCCCCATTACCCTTCTGCCCCCCCTCTGCCCCATTTTCCCTGAAAACACATCACACCTGAGCCCTGTTGAGGGCTCCTCCTTCCCCAGGTGCTGCTGCTCCCCCTCTCCCCTTTTCCCCCGGGAAGGGCAGGCTCCCCCAGCAGTGCCTGGCCAGGCTGTAACCCCAGGGATGTCCCCGTGGGATGTCCCCGTGGTGCACCCCACAGTGCTCATCACCTGATGGGGGATAGGCCTGGTGGCCCCTCGGCCAGGCAGGGGGAGGGATGGCCAGGACAGCTGGTGGCCACCCCAGCATCACCCATGGCCACCGGCTGTGCCCCCTTGGTGGGGCTGAGCCCCTCTGTGCCCCCCCTGGGCTGGGTGGGGGCCTCACCCCGGCACTGGAGGGGTGTTGGTGGCCCAGGAGCCGTGTGGGGACACACGTGTTGCCTGCTGGCTCCGTGACTGGGAGGTTTGCTTTGGGAAGGTGGGCTGGAGAGGCGCCAGATGTTTGAGCCGAAAAATGTGCATTATTGCATTAATCTGCTTAGGGCAGCGGGGAGGCTGCGCTGGCCCCTCGCGGGAAGCCACAAAGCTGAGTTACGCCCCTGAAATCGCCTTTGCAAGAGCTGCTATTATCTGGAGATTTATTTTCCTTTCCCAGCTCGCTGGCTCCCCTCGTTCCTGATGCAGTGGGTGGCCGAAGGAGAGGGAGGCTGGGCCGGTGCCACCGCGCTGTCCCCCTCCATGGGGTGGCCTGGCTGTGCCATACAGCTGCACGTGGGATAGTCTGGTTTGCTCTGCCAGGGGGCTGTGAGGAAAGTGCTGGTGCCTTCGGGATGGAGAAGCCTGAATGCCTCTGGTGGAAATGCTGGTGTACTTATGCTGTAGGGGAATGGGTGCCATCTTGCTGGGGGACTTCCTTGTCCCCAGGGTTTGGCATCTAGGATGGATGTGCTCTGGGTGGAACAGTTCAGAGACATCTCAGTATCTGCAGGGGATGCTGGAGTCTGAATTTAAACTGGCTTTTTTTCTTTCCCTTAGAGAATTCCAAAGTCTCTCTTCTTGCCCATCTTCTTGGTTATTTATCCTTTTCCCCAGGCCATGTTGGTTTCACTACAAAATGGATGATTCTCTTGTGGTTCCACAGATTCCTGCTGTAAAGGGGCTCTTTCCTCCCCCAGCTACACCCAGCTTGAAGGCACTCCTGGGAGGATGCAGCCTGGAGGATTACGAGTCTTAGCTCCTCTCACAGGAGCTTCCCAGGAGCCACCAGCAAACAGGATGGCTCCAGTGGTGGCCAGTCAGCTCCTGCCAAGTCTTCATCTTTCCACAGCTCCCTGTGCCCAGGCTCATTTCAGCTGCTCTCCATTTGTCTTGACCCCCTCTCTGGCCCACCAGCTGCTTGGGCACCTTTGCCACAAGAACTGCCCCACCCAGGACACAGCCCCAGCCCATGAGTGGGGTGCTGGAGCTGCATCACAGCTCAGGAAGGTGCTTTTGCTGTGCTTTTGCACCCCCCAAAGGCTCCCTGTCCCCTCTGTCCCCCCGGCCCCGGTGGCGGAGGGTGGGTGTCACAGCAGCTGTGCTGTGTCAGCCCCAGGACCTACCTGTGTACTCAGGGAAGCAGATGGTCAGAGGTGACTTCTTGATCTTCTCAGCAAATAGGTCTTTCTTGTTGAGGAAGAGAATGATGGAGGTATCGATGAAGAATTTGTTGTTACAGATGGAGTCGAAGAGCATGAGAGATTCGTGCATGCGGTTCTGCAAAGGGGAGCACAGAGGGAGGAGGAGGGAGAGAGGAAGGCAAAGACAGAGTTAGAGGAGAGGAGAACATTTTTGTGAATTGAAACGGTTAGAAAGCAAAAAAATCTCTACAATAAGACAGTGGTAAATGTGAGCTGATTACAAAGGTGGAGGAAATGGAGTATTGTGCTCCTCTTGGGCTGTAGGCCAGGGCAGGTGTGGGGCTGCAGCTGATCCTCCCCACATCCCTGTGGAGCCACTCCAGCAGGGCAGACACTTGAAACCTCAAGGAAGAGTGGGGATAAAAGTAATTTGCTCTTCCCCTCCCTCATCAAAGGAGTAGGGAAGGGGCCCTGTCTCTCTTCAGGGACTGGGTGCCCCTGAAGCATCCTTTGGAGAGCCCAAATAAAGGATGGACAGACAGCATCAGCCAGCAGCTTGGGCACACTTGGCATGGAGAGTGGGATGGAAGGACCTTTGGCCATCCCAGGGTGGCCCTATGGACCTGCCTGGAAGGGTACTTGGCAGTGAGTGGTGTCATTGTAGTGAGACCAGTGCCAAGGTATTGCCCAGAGGTTGGGGCAGGTCCTGTCCCTGGAATAATCTTCAGCTCAGCTTTGAAAATGCCTGTGGTGGCTGGGTGGCCCAAGGAGGTAACCTGCATGGTGGTAACCAGTCCAGGTGCCTCTGCCAGCCCACTTCCCAGCTCTCCTGAGAGTTCTGGGCTTGCAGGCTGCTCCAGGGAGACTTTCAGCTTGGAAAAGCTTTGGTAGGAGCATAAGGATAAATTTCTAAAAGCTGTAGCTTTGTTGTTTTTTTTTCCCCCTTTTTTTTTTTTCCATTTACATGTGGACAAAACCCATAAACAGTCATCTTTTCCCTATGCTACCAAAGTTTCTTAAGAAGTGGAGAGCAGACAGCAGAACAGGAGGAGATGAGGTGAGGTTGTCCTGTGCCCCAATGGGTGCCACAGGGCCCCTCAGAGCAGGGTGCTCCCATGCAGGTGCATGCACTCAGTGTTAGTGTGAAGGTGCCACTGGACAGGACAGATCGGGCCCCCCAAGAGCTCCCAAGCATTTTCTCCATCATTAACTTGCTCTTAGAATCATCAGAAAGCCATTCCCTGCTAGTCCACTGACAGCTTTGGGGACGTTTCAGGAAGTCCCTGTGTCCCTCTCCTTGTTTGTACCCAGCTTGTTTCTACTTGACCTCGCAAAGCTCCTGGTGCAAACCCAGGGCTTGCTGAAGGCTGAAGTTGCTGCCCCTCCCCGTGACCCCTGCTGGGGGCTGAGCCCCCCAGTTCTGGCTCCACTGCCTCAAGCTTGCATGGGGACACAGCTGCTCACAAAAGCCTTGTGGAAATCTCCTGGAAAGGCTCTGCAGTGGGTGGGGAACCCTTCTGCAGCTAACACCCCCCAGAATGTCCCCCCACAGCCCCTTTTTTGGAGGCGCAGTAAAGGGGGCTCTGGACTCACCAAAATTCACAAGAACACGTGTGTTTGCTAAAGAAATGATGACCCAATTACACATTTTGGAGTTTTCCATGAATGTTTTATTAGTGAGTCATTTTATTAGCTCCACTTCAACGGTAGCTTTTGCATGCAAAATTTAGCAGCTGTCTGATTTCATCTTGAAAGGCTTTTGAGATTGCACTGTCGGTTCCTTGACAAAGAGTAGCTGGGGATGCCAGGCAGGCGCTTTCCAAAGCCTTGGGACTTCAATTTGATCTTTATCTTGAAATAAAAAAAGGGCTTTATTCATAGGGAAAACAGAAACTGCCACCAAAGGATGTGGTTCTTCTTGACTTGTGGTTGTTGCAGAACTGCTGGGTCTTGAGATTTTCATGGGGAGTATCAGGATGGGCATTTCCTTGTTCATCTCCATTGTTGACCTATACATGTATTATATTTAAATAAAGAAGTGATGGTGTTGGTGGAAGAACAGCTGAAATGAAGCTTCTGCCCAGGGAAATGAGAATTCCCATTCAAGCAAAATAGCCCTGATGACTTCAGGGTTCTGAACACCCAGGCAGAATCTGAGCAGAGAAAGTTCTAAAAAATCCCCAGTATCAATACACAAAGCAAAATCCTTTCCCTTTCAGCCATTTGCTTTTCTCAAGGCTGGCCTGTAGTTCTGTCTGATTCATAGGATGGGCCACGTGGGAATTCCTGTCTGAGGATGGGTCCAGCTGAAGCCACATCACTGGAAGTTGGTGAAGTCAATAGGAGCAATGGTTCATTTTCCTTTGCTGAGGTTTATAGAAAATTTTCTCTTGGTTTCTTCAAGTTCATTACTTCTATATTATGCCTCAAATAATGGAAGATCTTCAGTTTAAACATAAAAGAACAAACTGGCTCAAGTATTGTTTTAAAGGCGGGGGGGGTGCTCCATGTTCTGTGCTACTGCAAGGAGGAGAACACACCATTTACTGAATTGAACCAGCAGTGGGTCCTCTGATTTTGTGTTCATACAAAGAGACAATGGAAAAGCAAAGCTTGTGACTTGTGAAGGATTTGTAACTGATGTGGTGGAGGAAACAGTGGGGCAGCATGGATGCTCTGCCCTGCTGCTGCCTCTGGTGAGCAAAGGAAAAAAATCCTGCCAAATACTTACATGAAATGAAGTATCTTTTGGTTACATCCTTTTCAAATTCCTTATTTCCAAGTGGATGAGGCTCTGGCAGACAGCTGGTGCTGTGTGTGGTGCAAGTGTTTATGGAGCAGCCATAAGGTTAAATAACAAATTTGAGAAGCTGGACGCGCTCAAGGGAGACACAATAAAACCACTCTCACACTAGAAAAGAGCTGGCACTTTATTAACATTTTGTAACTAATAAATACATTACCAACAGCCAATAAATTATTACAATAACTAATGCTCTATTAAACCAATGGACAGTCACTCTTCGTACAAAATTACAGTTAATACAGTTTGGGCCATCAAACATGCAGGAGAAATGATTCAGCGGGAACCAGCAAAAGGAAAATGGTGACGGCCTCCGGCGATCCTCTGGGAAATGTGCTGGGGAGCAGGGAGCCCAGAGGCAGGGTGATGGACACTCTTCCCTTGTCGAGCTGAAGTGGGAAAAAGGAGGTGGGGGAATAGGGCTGAGGAGCACAAATTAGGGACTGGGCTAATTAACAGGGCCATGGCTGGTGCTTAAGCAATCCTATCTGCTTGCCCAGCACCAGCAGGTTGGTCCAGCACTGGAAAAGCTGGTGAGACTCAGGCACTGCTGAAAATGGTGTTTTACCTGCCATGATCTCGTGTCCCCACCTGGAGCAGTGGCTTTGGCTCTGGAGCTGCTTGCCTGCACTACGGTCAGGACTGGGTCTTAATTTCCCAGACACTGGGTGGAAGAGGGCCTGGGGCAGTGAGCATCCAGCCAGCTCCCAGCCCCTCTACCTCATCTCCTGGTCTGTTCTCCCTGTGCCTACTGCACCCAGTGCCCATGAACAGAGCTGCCCTCCTGGGGAGATGGGGCTGTTTCTTGAATCCAGCTCCCTTTCCCTCTGCCTGCAGGGTGCCACTGGAGGCTTTGGTGCTCCTCTCACTAAGGCATCAATGTTTAAGGGCTGCCCTTGCTTGTGTTTGCACATAAAGATCTCACAGGCTGCTTGTTGGGGCACGAGTGGTCCTGTGCAAAGTCCCTTCCCATAGCCACATTCTCAGTGCAACTATATAGGTCATGTACCTATATCTGTCAGCATCAATCACCTTGAGTCAGTGCTGGAGCTCAGAAATGGCACGGTACCCTCGTCTCAGGGAGCCTCGGGGTCTGTTTGCCTGCTCTCTCCTGCAGGGAGGTGGAGGCAGGACCGTGGTCTGCAATTTTGTGCCACTTGGACCATGTCTCTGCTTTCTTGTGTGTGCACTGGGGATGCAAGTGAGTGATGGGTGCCCGGGGTGATGCTCAGTAACACCACTTCTACTGACCTTGACATGTCCAGTGTCAGATCACAAGAAGTGTGTTAGTCTCCTTGGAAATGGTTGTGGAGTTTTTGGTGGTAAGCCTGAAGACAAACCATGAAAACACCCAAGCACTGTGGAACTAAGCTTCTCTAATTGACTTGACAGATGGTCAGCCTTCTTCCAGGAACTCAGCAACTCTCCCTGGCTCCAGGAGACTCTGTGACCACAAAAGGCTTGGGACATGTCACACAAACTAACAGTGCAGGGTTGGTCCCCTTCCCAGCACTGACTGCAGATCACCCAGGGGTGATGTCTGCCTTGTTGAGCTGCACAGTGAGGCTGGGCACATGGGGATTTCTGGCAGAAGGACCTCTTCTATGTCACATCCTGAGCTCTTGGAGATTGCACTCCTGAACTGAGAACAAGGTCTGTTCCCTTGCAGGCAAGCACTGGGCTCGTGCCATGATAGATTAAACCCACCAGATATGTTTCAATGTACATTAAAGACCGCCCTCATTAATACTTTCAGTGTCCTGTGAAACAAAATCTCATCGATAGAGGAGGCACGGCAGGCTCCTCCTGAGGCAGCTCTCCCCTCCATGGAGGGACAGGCTGGCCGGCCATCCAGGAAAGCTGGCTGAAGGCAAGAAGCTAATTCCGGTACAGAACTCCCGAGAGAGCTGTGGCTGGCAGCGTTTGTGGGCAGGCAGCAGGAGGCAGGGAGCAGGGGCTGTGCGCTCGCAGGGCCAGATGGCCGCGCCGAGCATCCCGCTGCCCTGCGCCCCGCCGGGCTCCCCCGGCCCTGTGAGAACCACACTGTGTGCGACTTCTATGTGCAGGATTACAAACTGCCTTGGGCAGTCTGGCGCTGTGTTTTAGTGTGTGCTTTCCCAGGGCACGGTTATTGCTCGTTCTCCCAGCCAGCCCAGCTACTGCATCCTCCCAAGGAGCTCTGCAGCTCGGCCCGGCAGCGCTGCAAGACTTTTCTTGTATGGGTTTCTCTATTTCATTGAAATTGGTGTTTAAATAAAGAAGCTATTTGCATTTTTGTGGTCTCATGGCTCCATAACCACCCCTCTCATTGACTATGGAGCAAGCCAACAGGGAGCTTCCTTCTTTCTTTTTGCTGCTGTCTGAAGCTCATCATGAGTTGCTAATGCTACTTTCAATGCTGACATCCCTTGGATGCTTCTGCTGCTGGAACAGTGACCTGAGTCGTTAAAAACCTTCTGAACCTTCTGCATCCCAAAAAAGCACTTTTTTTTTTTTTTTTTTTTTTTTTGCAAATTCCCACATTAGCTTTTAAGGGCAACAGAGTATATACATAGCTGTTTCCATTTTGTGCTTTTAAAATCTATCCTCCATGCCCTGGTAGAATTTCTGATGCAGCTGTACCAATTGCAACATCCCTGCTATGTGGAGACTGCAAACGAAACACAGCTCTGGATCTCCAAGGGTCTGGATTCAGAGCAAAGCAATTGCAAAGCACAAGGGGCTGTTAAGAAAAGGCTTTTGAAAGCAGGCAATGTATTTCAAGGTACTTTTTAGGCAACTGCTGCAAGAATTGCTGGTGTTTAGAAAAAGCAAGGGGCAAAAGATTGCCTGCAGAAGGCACATCTGTCAGGAAGGGCTTTAGAGGGTGCAGAAGCCAGCAATGAGTAATGATTTGGCAGGAGCTCTGGAGACACAAATCTATATGTGGCCATCAAGCAGGAGAAATAGTAGTGTTTAACACTGGAAGCATTTCATCTTCCAAAGGCTGCTTCCAGCATTTGTCAGTGAATCCTCATGACACTCGTGTGAGGGAGGGAATGTCAGCAGCAGCAGCTGAGATGAAGCTTTAGACACACAATATGCCAAAGAAAATGAAAGAAGAGGCTCTTTGTGGCAACATTTCCTCTGCTTTTTCTCCCTTTTCTCCCCATGGAGCACCAGCTGTTGATGGTCATCAATGTACCGGGGACCTGCTGGAGCTGCAGAGGGGGCTTGGACCTCCCAGCTGGCAAAGCTGGGAATGGGTTACCTGAATCCAGCCTGGGGAGCAGTAAAAGCACACTGAGCCAGCACTGGCCACTTGACTGCATTTGGCAGAGTTTGGAGTTAATTTAAATTGTCTTTACCAAAATATTCCTGTGTGCTTTATGCTGGGAGCTCACAAAATCTTGGTGTGGTCTTGCCTTCCCTGGGAACAGCTTCTGTCACTTATTTGCTTGGATAAAACATCATTCACAGCAAGGGGTGGGAAAAGAAAATCTCCAAAACTACAGTGCTTCTGATCAAACTCTTCTTACAGAACTTAATAAAAGACCTGCATCCCTGCCAGCACCAGCAATCATCACTCTGGCTCCAGTGGTTACACAGGTTACACACCAAATGTAACCAATGTGTGGTTTTTCTGCCCTGGATTTGACACAACACCCACGTGGATGCTGGGTGTTGCTGCTGGGGCTCAGACAGATGTGTGGGTGGGCTGTGGCATGAGCAGCAGAGAGGAGCTCCTGGTTTTGGCCAGCTCTTTGCAGGAGCTGATGTCATTGGAAGCATTTTAAGGCTGAGACGGTGAAGAGAAAGGTGGGTGTTGGCTTGTGCCAGAGCAGGGGAGGCAGGGAGTTGTGTTATTGCTGTTAGTGCCCTGCAGAGCAGCAGCAGGTCCTTGCTGCACAATAGTAAATGCACCATTTAATGCTCTCTAGGGGTTACTGGCAGTTACCAGCCATGCTGGGCTGTAGCTGGTTGGATGGGTGACAGACACCTCCTTTTCCTCTGCAGGCCTTCCCTGCTTGCCTCAGGGTGCTCACATCCCTGGCTGGGGATTTGTCACAAATGTCCTGGCAGCGCACAGCCCCTGATGGAGACTCTACTCTGGCTCCCAGGTGCCCTTCTCTTCCCATCCTTCCTGCTGTCTCAATCTGCCTCGTCTCCCTTCTGCACCTTGTCTCCCAAAACATTCCCTAAGCCTCTCCCACTGTCCTTTCCCTCCTGTGCCACCATGTGTGTTCCTGTCACTCCTGTCACTGACGCTCACCTGGCTCCTCCCCTTGGGGCTGTGCTGCTCTGGGCTGCTCTCACACCTCCTCTCCTAAATGGGCACAGTGAGAAGAGATATTGCCTCTCTCAACCACAGCCCTGAAGAGACCTCCTGAGACCTGAAAGCCACTCCTAGATCAGGCTCCCAAGAGAGGACAGCTGAACTTCTGGCCAGCCTGCAAAGATTCATGTTTTTCAAGATAATGGACTTCTAAGAGAGGCAGAGGAGAGGCAGGGATCAACACTGCTCACCTGCCCCCAGGTGAGGTGGGCCCTGAGGGGCACCTCAGAGGTGGCTGTCTCACCCAGACAACTAACAAGCTTTTGGGGTGGACTTCTAAGAGTCCCTCCATGTCCCCAGAGGTGACATCCCACCTCTCACATTCCCTTCTGCCTTTGACTCAGCAGCACCCACAGTTCTTGGTGGTGGCCACACATACCTCAGCCCACCTGCATTTGTCCTCTCTGAGCCCCCAGTTTTGCCGTGCTGGGTGCTACCCTCATCCTTCTCACTCCTCTCCCCTGCCCTTCCTTCTTCCTTCCCTTGCACTTTTCCTTCCTGCTCCATCACTTGACTCAAATCAGCTCCCTGAGCTCTCCTTTGCCACTGTTAACCATCCATCTCAACACTGGTGAAGAGATGCCCTGACTGGAGACACCAGCCCTGGAGCTGTCTCTGGGATGCTCAGGCAGGAGGTAACACAGGAAAGCCACTGGCTTGTGCTCAGCCAAGGAGGCTCAGAGCCTTGGTTGGCCTTCTCAAGGGGTTTAGATGCCCAAGGGGCAATGAAGGGCCACGAGGTTCTTGCACACTTTGCTGCTGCCCAAGCACAGGGAAGTTTCCCAAAGCACCTGTCCCCTTCTCAGGCACTTGAAGAGCAGACTCTGCCTACAAGAAGCCAGGGCTGAATATTTTTTGTGCTCCCCAGCATTTCAAGGCTGAAGTTTGGAAAGTGATGCTGTGTGTTTGCAGGAGCATCACCTCTGCTGAATCACTAAGGCTGGGAGGTGCTGTGGGAAAGGTCCCCAGGCTGGATTCCCTGTCAGGATGCCGCTGAGTGTGGAGCTTCCATCAGGACACCATTCCCGGGGCATCTTCACTGCCTACACTCCAGGGGTCCCAGCCCAGTGCCCCCATGGCCCCCATGGAAGTGCCTCACAAAAGGGTTACAGCAACCACTAGATACATTTTATCATTAATTTTGAAAAACTTGAGGTAAAACTGCTACCAGTAATGAATGCTTTTAGACAAGGCTTAGTAGGCTTTGTTACTGTGTCCCTGTTACTCAGACACCAGCAGAACTCGATATGGCTGTTTTACTTGTTCAAATAGCTGTCTGGAAAAAAGGAGAATGTACAAATCCAAGCTATGGTGGCTGCATTCAACACCAAACCCTCCAGCCTTGGGGTCAGAACTGGAGCTGTAAGGTACCCTCAAAATGATCAGGTTGTATTTAGCACTTCCCAAAGGAATAGTGTTTTTTAAAAAAGGCAAATAACCAGGAGAATGAACAATATCCCTTAATTTTCAAGGCAAAATAAAAGTTTTGGTTCCAAACTACACTGTTCCTGACCAGTATTTTAAGGCTTTGATTTTTTTCTCTCTTTAAAACTGAAGTATTTTTGTCTTTTGGCAGTTGAAATGCACTTCGTGGGAAATGCGTTAGCTCCCTGCACAACACTGTGAATTGGAACGGAGGAGTAGAACGGGGCAGCAAGGGAATGAACCAAAAATGAACCAAAATAAAATAAAATGGGTCTGGGGAAAGCAGAACTTGCTGCAGAGTTTTCTGGGACAGGAGGAGGGAATTATGTATTTCTTCCTTGTCATCTTCTGAGGAGGAAAAAACAAGGAAAGGGAGGACCTGTCCGCGGGAGCGGAGGATGCTCCGGGCGGTGCCAGGAGAGGAGGAGGAGGGGCCTTCAGTAGAGTCCACATCCCCGCAGGTTGTTGGCGATGATGACATCCGTGACCGCGTCGAACACGAACTGGATGTTGTTGGTGTCGGTGGCGCAGGTGATGTGAGTGTAGATCTCCTTGTTGGCCGACTTGTTCTTGCTCTCGTACTGAGTCTGGATGTATGCCACTGCCTCCGTGAAAGCGTTGGGGCCTGCAGGAGAGCCAGGGGAAGGAGAAAGAGTGGGTTAAACAACCCCATCACCTGGAGTCTGCAGGGTGCCTGCAAACACCCCCTTGGGGGGATGTGGGGAGCTCCTGCGGGGCTGCTGCAGCCCAGGTGCCCTCTCTCCATCTCAGGGATGGGCGCTGTTACCAGCCAGGATTGCTGCCAGGCAGGAGATGCTCCCTGACTGTCAGCTCAGCTGTATTTTTATTCTGAGTTGCTGTTTATAGAGATGAAATAGATGAGGGAGCTGAGTGTTAAACAGGCGATGATGGAAGAAATTCCACATCATGGTGACAAAAAAGAGAAGAAATGCAGTAAGTGCTTGACCTGGGGAAAAGGCTTAGCTTTTTTCCTTTTTTAGATTTTTTTGATTAAAGCTTCAGTTTTTGATGGAAGAGTTAACATGAATTGAGGGCAGTATTGGTAGCTGTGCCCTCCTTTCCCTAAGCCATTAAGAGAAAGGGACATGAAAAGATCTAGCCTCTGTTACAGGGGAAAATGGGCTTTTCTCAAAAAACCCCAAATCCCAACAAAAAGACTGATACACAATGTCCCTTTTTTTAGGAATTAGGATTACAGTACTCTCTGCTACAGCCATGACTAAAATCACGCTGTGAGGAGTTTCTTGTTTTGATATATAGAGATATCTGTACCAAACCTGATTAACCCTCAAATTTTTTGTTAAAAAAGCTTAGAAGAAGTCATGCAAATGAGTAGATCCTTTCTCCTCTGGCCAGCTCTGACCCTGCTCACACACACGGCTCCTTCTGGGCTCCTCCTTAAGGCTGATGAAGGCTCTGGGTGGCCTGGAGTGCAGCTCCCAGCACTGCCAGGCACTGCCTGACCCCCAAAAGGCTCCACAACAGTAAAACTGCTACTGGTTTTGGGTGCCTTTCTCTCCGTGGTGCTTTACTGATGGGAATGCTGTTATTTGCTAGAGAGAAGCTTACTGGGGCTGGAGATTTGCTGTGGAGGAAGGCAGGTGCTCTGGGAAATCCCACTTGCACACACATGCCCTGCTAGTGGAAGACACAAATTCATGAAGACCATGGAACCTGAGAATAAGCGTGAAGTAAGAAAAGCAAAGTTTTCTCTGGGAGTAGATTCTTGCATGGAGAGCTGTGTAAAGAATCAGTTCCACATGCTGAGCAAAACCAGGAGGTTATTTTATAAACAGGAAGTTTTGTTGTTCAAAGACATGAGGATTAGATGCTTGATTCTGTCTAGGAGAGCAGGGAATCACTAATGCTAGCTTGGTTTAAATCAAGCCGTGGATTCTGCTGCTGCTTTACTAAGTATTGTGGATTAGTTAAAAGCATGAGTGAATTAAGGGGATGGAAATAGTGCTCCAGAAAACAGCAGGCAAATTTGTGGATGCAGTCTTCTAATAATTCCCTGTCAGCAGAACTAATGGACATCAGAAATTTCATTTCATTAAAAGCATTTTGTGGAACCTACTTGTGATGTTGAAAGTCTGCTTGTTCAGTTTATAGGCTTTTATCAAATAATTCTTTTTAACTCCAGGGCAACATTCTAATAATGTTGCTTTTTCATGAGGCCACGAGGGTTTCATCCTGGGGGCTGTGGCCAGCAAAGCAGGGGCAAGCAGACTGAAGTGTGTGCTTGGGTCTAAAGCCTGGGCTGAATGTTAGCACAGCTAACTCATAACAGCATTGCTGAACACCTGGGGGTGAGATAACTCCTCACCTCAGATCCCTGTTGGATCAGTAAAAGGACTTTCAGCAGTCAGACATCCTGCCCTCTCTGGCACAAGAAAGACAAGAGATCTATTGAGGGTCTCTGGCATTGTGAGAACTCCCAGCTTCCAGAAAAGCATCCTGAAGGAATTTAGAGCACCTTTGGAGTGCCCTGAGACTTGGGGAAGATTGGTTTGGTTCACTTGTGGCTGAAGTGCTCCAGGACAGAAGCTTTATTTTCTGTTTAATTAGCCAAGAGCTTAGCTCCATGTGTATGAATGTCTGCCTCCCCCAGTGAACTTCCCTCTTGGGCGGGGAGAGCTTGAGAAGGAATATATAAAATGACATTCCTTCTTGTTCTGTCTCTCTGACATCAGGGGTTCTGTGAGAATGTTATTTCAGAGTGAGGTTTCTGGGAGACACCAGTGAAGACCTACAAAACCAGTTGCACAAAATGTGATCAGGAAGGAGTGAGAGGTGAAGGTTTGCTTCACTGAGAAAAGGGAAGAGGACATGACAGAAACCCTCCAGTATAGACAAGCACTGCTATAAAGAAGATGGTGATGAGCTGCTCTACAAGCCATCCAAAAGCAGCAATCTAATTTGCAGCCAGGAAAATTTGGGGTAGGCATTATTGTGAGCCCAGCTGTAAAGACTGAAATTTCCATGATTAGATCTTTTCAGACAAATATGTTGGGAATATGTTGGTTCTGTCTGGACCAAGCAGATGATTAGATGGCTGAAATGTGCTGGTAGTGACAAACACCAAAATCTTCCCTGGAGAGGAAGCCTGCAGATGTTCTGAATTCAGCTGGAGTTGTTCAGCTCCATGGCCACAGACCATTCAGCCCAAAGCAGCAATGAGGGATCACTTCTGTCTATTCACAGTGAAAAATCAAGTGCTCAGAGATAAGAAGCTCTGGTTAATAATTTGTTGGCCTGCCCAGAACTGTGACACTCCTGGTGCTCCTGGTTCACAACAGTTTCCTGACAAACAGATTGGCTTCTCTGTCTGTCGGCTTGATTCATCTGGATGTCTCCGGTGAGTTTAAATAATTCATGACGATAAAAGTTTATTTTTGTGCCATCTCGGGATGGTAATGAGGGTTTGTGGAAGCTGGCGAGATGCAGAGGGAAGCAGCGGGGTGCAGCTGCAGCCTTTGCATGGGTGATGTGTTCCCATCATTAGCGGGTCAGATGCCAGGCAGGGGCGGGGGCTTCTCACCTGCCTATCCCAGAGCTCCTGCTCTCAACTCCACGGATCACCAAGGCCTCCTTCTCCCCAGCCAAGCTCAGGGGCTCACTGTGGCTCTCCTCTGCCTGTACTATGGGTTAAGAGGTGTGGGAAAATCAAATATGAAACACCTTGTTTTCTACCTGCATTTAACTGGAAGCATTTTCATGTCCAGACGCTTGATGTTGGCAAACCTGAGGGCAAAACTGGGGCTCTTCAACTGCTGTGATGAAAATGTATTGGTTCAGCTGAAGCAGCCAAGCTGTGAGACCTGCTGTCTGCATACTGGAGGGCTGATCATGGAATCATAGAATGGTTTGGGTTGGATGGGATCTTTAAAGGTCATCTAACCTAACCCCTCTGCAGTGAGCAGGAACATCTTCAACCAGGTCAGGTTGCTGAGAGCCCCATCCAGCCTGGACATGAATGTTTCCAGGATCATGGTGATTCTACAGCCCCACAGTGGAAGTGGAGAAAGTGGCCAGGAACTGCAGAGGGATTCTCGTTGTGGCCATAAGGGAGCATGGTTGGGTATGAAAGAACAAAGCTGTACTCCAGCTGAGAACAACCTAACAAACCCTGTGGTTTTTATACTCCTGTCACCCATTTATAATGGTTACACTCACTGCACCTTCCTGAGAGACCTGCAAGAAGGTTCATGATCCTGTGTGACACAGGGAACCAGTGCACATGGGTTTGGTGGGTGCACAGTGGCCCCAGACCTACAGGTGCTGGCTTGGTATCAAACCCACTGGTGAGGTGTAGATCACACACCTGAATCAGTGGTGGTGGCCCACCCTGGTGGTGGTCAAGTCATCCTCCTGCTTTAAGTGGACCGTGGTGGGGGTGATCCTTTGGCACTTACTGAAATAAAACCTGTAGTGAAGCCAGTGGGAGCTCTAGCTCTGCATCTTTAGCCTCGCTGCCTGTGATACCCTACAGCATCAGCCTGGCTGGGGAGAGCTCTGTGGTCTCTTTGCTAAGCACTCCTGTACCGCCACATTTCTCATTACCTGTGTACTCAGGAAAGCAGATACTCAGTGGAGATTTCTTAATTTTCTCCTCAAATATGTCCTTCTTGTTTAGAAACAGGATGATAGAAGTATCTGTGAACCATTTGTTGTTGCAGATGCTGTCAAAAAGCTTCAGAGATTCGTGCATGCGGTTCTGCAATAGAAAGGAAAGATCACATCAGGCCAAAGCCAGCGACCCAGGGATGTTCAACATGTAGGGAAATCTAAAACAACTAAATTAAGGAGGAAAGCAACAAAAAAGAAAATCTACAATATACATAATAAATTTATGTATACATACAGCTGAACATATACATACACAGATGAAATCCCTATTACATTTGACATACAATTAGTAACTTAAGGGCATTTAACAATACAGAGCTGTTTTGATTTTGCATAACATTAATTTACAGGATCCCAGCTCATAGAAATCATCATGCACCATGCATGGATGGAGAATTATTTTTGCCCTTTGATCAGGTTTATGTGTTGGTGTAGCTCATGCAGATTTTCTAAAACGTTTTCAATAATTTTTCTAGAATGTTTTTTCCACTTTCTCAAATGTGTGTGGCACACAACTGGTTACATTAACCAAGGACTGGTAGATCCTTGAATTAATCTAGAGTTGGAAGCAGACATCAAGGTGACATAATTTTGGAAATGACCTTGCCGTGACCTTTGACTGGTTTTGTTATTCTGTTTAGTGTTTTCTGTTGTTGTGCTCTTAATTTTTGAACTTTTTGGTTTTAGTTCTCTTGGAAGACTGCTCAACAGAAAGTGTCTCGCCGAGAGGAAAAAAGTGAAAAAGGAAGAGAAAATAGTATAAAAAAGAAAAACATAACAAAGAACATCTAAGAACAACCAGACTAGAAGTCAGGCAGCTACCACTGGTGTTAGCTCATGCCTCTAGAAGAAGATTAGCAGAAGAGCCATACATCCAAATGTACGCATAGCGAGAAGTCAGCTTTTTGGTTATCAGTCATGCAAAAAAAGGACACAGAAAAGGAGAGAGATAAGAGGAATGGGAAAACCAGACCAGTTAGAGAGTTGCAAAGTCCGCCACATGGGTTTATGGTGGTGGAAAGAGCTCACGGCAAAGTCAACCAAGTGTCATGTTCCCCGCTGCTTTCAACTCCCAATTCGGTTTTTCTTTTTTTTTTTTTCTCAGTTCAAGAGAAGCTTCATACCTGCCAAATTTGGTTGGTCTCTCAAATGCTCATTTTTTGGCCTTTGTTTGGCTAGATAAGGTCAGACGGCCGAGGAAAAGCTGTGGAGGTGCCGAGGCTGGCGACGTTTGGCGCCGAGGCCGACGCCGGAGTGCACACGCCGGTCGCGTGGCCATCTCTCAGCCGGGAGCCGGGTAGTGCAGAGAGCAGGCGCGGTGAGGATGAAGCACACCCAAGAGTCAGGGGGTTATCAAAGGCAAAGCATGGTACACACCAGACCGGCTCCTCGGCTTTTCCAGCGGGATCTCCTTAGGACTGCACTCCCCAAACCCACCAGTGCGCGTAAGAAACCAGTTACAGCCATCACCACAGAGACACTGGAGAGAACAGGGCTGCACGAGCTTGTTACTGGAGCGTTTTTGGGGTGGGTGCAGCATGTCCTGTTCCCCCCAGCCCTGGATTTTGGAATGTGGAGTGGTACATGAGTCAGCCAGGGGCCTTCACCCCTCTCCCACTCCATTTCACACCTGTGCTGGCATAAAGTTGAGCCCAGCACTTCAGTGATTAAGACATTCCTTTTCATTGATATGCTTTAGCGTCTACTGAATGTTTTATATAGACAGAAGAAGCTCCATGGATGAAAGAAACATCTGATCCAGCCCAGAGTGAAACAGGACACGTGTGATTTGCTGTGCCCTGTCTTGAATGACCACACATTTCCCCACCGTTTGTATCGACACACGGGGATGACGTGATCACATACAAACGTAAAAATGCATTTGCTCATTGAGTATCAGTTGCAACACATTGCTTATCTGGATCATCCTGTGCCTGTGGGCTGGTTTTTGCTAACCCATTTGGTACTGGCTTGTGTGGGAGCCTCTGAAGCAATGCTCCCCTTTGCTACTTGTGGTGCCAAAATTGTAACCACATGGAAACCTGGTGTACAAAGGTTTTGTGCAGGAGATCTTTGGATACCCAAAGCCTTTGGGAGGAGAGAATGAAGTGGAACGTGGTCAGGGGAACAGAAAGCGAATACAATTAACCATTTTTTTAAGCAGGGTCCCTCACAGAACATTTTAAATGACATTTTTATAATCCTTGCTGATTTAAACTAAAAGTGTGGAGAAACACGGGAATGCTGCTTGTGGGCTAAAGCCACAGCTCATCCGCAGCAGCCATCAGCCACCTGGGCAGCCTCGTGCCACAGCCACCACACTGCACAGCCCTGGTGGAGAGCAGAAGGGTGAAACTGCTCTTCACGGCATGGGGAGCACCACGGGTGACAACGAGTTTGTCTAAGAAACAAAAGTTGAGGACTTCTGAGCTGGGCTTCATGGTTAGGTGAAACCAACTTTTCTACTGTTGTAAGACTAGGTAAGGATCCTACAGAAGTCCTCCTACTTCTCTGATCCAATTTGATCAATTTGCATTAGTGCATGTTAGGAGATGAGACTGTTTTCCCAACAAACAGTGACTATTAGTGTTCAGTGGTAACCAGAATATAGAATCACAGAATCATATACACACAGCACAAACCAATACATCCCACTCCAACATGAGGGTTACACTAAATGACCTCTATTCCTTTCAGATTCCAGAAACAAGGTTCAAAGATTCCTAAGGCTGTCTGACCTGGCTTTCTGATCTCTACTTGTTGATTTTCCCTCCAGCTTTGCCAGTCAGACAAGTAAACATAATGAACTACTCATCCTTATTTATGTGGGAAATTTTTCGGTCTTAAAATACACCTTTTCCTTCCTCACCACTAAAGAGAAGATGACATTATTCCAAAGCCAGAAGATGACATTATTCAAAAGCCATAAATTCCTTTCTGTGTGTGGCAAAGGTGCAGAGCAATATTCTGGTGAGCAGGCATGGATGCTTCTATTATCATACCTGGATGCCATATGGGAAATGCTGTTGCATCCCAGGAAGGCTTCTTGGAGCCCCTGCATGGGCACAAGCTGTCCTGGTGCTGACTAGCACCAGGAATCCTCACTATCTCCCTTTCCTTTCCCTCCCCAACTGTTACTAGTTCAATACATGTTTGTAGGAGCCCTGCAACAGCTCAGGCAGACCCAGGTGCAGAGGCAAGGATGAGGAAGCAGTGTCTGGGTACCATGTGTAAAAGGACAGACTGCTGCTAAAGGAGGAATAAGAAGTTAATTCCCCCATATAATCCCCCTCCTCCCAGTAAATCCACAGTGGAAGATCAGTTTAGTCCCTTAGAACTTGGCTGGGGCCCCTTTCTGCTGTGATGGACCAGATGTGCCTATTCTGCCAGGAGGCACTAAAGATTATGCTCCTCATACTTTTAGATGAAGTGACACAAATTATTTCACCTGCTTTTGGACCCATCATGCTGCCATTTCTCACTTTATGTTGGGTCTCTTACTGAGGGGAGAGCTCTTCAGACATTAATATCTTAATGTCACTTCCTATTTCGAAATTGGTATTTTAAATCCTTACACTGGCAAATATTTTGTGCCCCAACAACCATGTTACACAGGAGTAACCACTCACCCATGCATACTCAAAGTCCAGTTAACTTTTCCTGCAAAGGACAAGAGACAGAATTGCTTATAGCTGAGTTCAGATGTCATGGCACAGCTGTCACTGATGTGAAGAGCAAACAGCTTTTCACTCAATGTGAGGGAGAAAGGATGCTGCAGTCAAGACTCTGTCCAGGCAGAAACACACTTAAGAATACCATTTTTTTTTTACCAGAGTATGGGAGGAGACCCAGTGTTTTCTGCAACACCCAGTTTTTTCAATATTTTCTGTTTTCCTTGGTGATGAAGTGCTAGCTGTCACATGAACTCTAAGGATGGTTATCCTAAGCACAGCAACTCCATATTCCCCCTCCTGCTTATATTTCCTAAGATGTCCAAGCCACTTTGGCTTGCTTTGTCACTCCTAAGGCAATTTCTGAGCACTGCAATTCCATTTTCCTTGCCCAATGACAGCAGAGAGAGCACGCTAACCAGGTCATGCAATGTGATACAAACCAACAGGCCAACACTAATGCACCAAGGGTTACCAGCACAGAGCCTTCCACCCATCCCATCCTCAGCAACAGGGACACAAACAATACTTGCTTGTCTTGCCTAGATATGGTTGACCTAAATATCTTAGCTTCAGAGGCAGCAATGTGCAGCATCAACATCTCCCTCTCTTGCCATGACTCCTTTGAATTTGCAAGGTAAAAAACCAGAGGATAGTCTCAGTTCCCATGGCAGGTCCCATTCCATCACTGTTTTAAAAAAAATTCCTTTAAGAATTCCATTTAGGAAGAACAATGGAAATCTACCTTTGTGAATCATCTTCTCTAGTTTTACTGAGTGATATGACTGTCCCTCTCTCTTCCCAGGTTACAGAGCTGAGGCTTTTCCTTCTGTAACTTCAACTTGTGAAACAAAAAGATCAGTCACAAATGAGACGAAACAGCCTTGTTATGCAAAGACATAATCCAGGGAGGTGTTCTGCCAGTTAAAGCAGGATGTTCCCACTGTGTACAAATGTGGCAGAGAGCCTGGCAGGTCCTTGTGAAGGACTTGGTAAAGGCACAGGCAGGTGTAACACCTTGAGGGCAGTGCCTTGTGTGTTGGATGGGCTGGGCAGAGGGTACTGTTTTGCCACATGAGCTCTGCCTTGGGCTGTGGCTGGCAGCAATGGGACTGATGAAGGCATTGCTTGAATCTCTCTCATGCCTTGTTCCTCTCCCCTGGGAGCTGGGCACACAGGGACACAGTTTAGATGTGCCAACAGCATAAGGTGTTGGAAGCAATGGGAGAAGGTGGATTCAGCAGTACTGGGAGTTTCTGTGAAAAGTGTGATCTTTACGGGTGTATGGGCCTAAAAATCACAGATGTAGAAAGTTTTATTTTCTTTATGTCTTTCTGATTTGGACATAGGAGAGTACTTGCTTTCCTCGACTCCTGCTGTGGCTCTTTGTGACAGGGAATTAGAAAATATATCCCTTATAAAAGACTGCCTGCCCTTAAGAAGCAGGGACAGCTTCAAACACAACGGTCTTGTTTTAGCTGCTGCTGGAGGATGGGTGCTCAGTCCTTTAAAACAAAGAGCACAATAACCCACAAAACAACTTTACAAGCATAGAGCTGTGTTTGAATTTTAAGGGCAGGGACAGGTCAGAGAGTGCTTCACCCAACCTTGTTTAACCATCTTTTTGGAAAGGATTCACAATAAACCTGTTTGTGAGCTTTTTTCAGTGACACAAGCTGACCCTATACTTGTCCCACCTGGAGCTTACCAAGGTGAGCCTGTCCCTGGTCTATGTGATGCTGACTGCATCTGAACTGCAGTTTCCTCCACCTGAAGTGTGGTTTGACTTAGAGAAATGCAAAAAGCATCTATGAAATCCTGTGCTCGTTGACAACAGGGGGCTGAGCGCAGAAGGAAAACCCATTTTCTACAGGCACCCAGCTTTGGAAGGGGTTTTTTGGACCCTGATATGCAGTTGGGTTCTTTCCCTCTCATGGCTCCATGCCAGGAATGAAAGCTCTCTGCAAGTCCTTTCATACTCATGGAGACATCTGTACAGCCCAAAACCCTTCAGTGGCTCAACACAGCTGCAAGTGCCTGGACTGTAGTAAGTGTCTCTGAAAAATGAAACTGGAGGAGCAGCATCCAGCTCACTTTCTCAGCTGCCTCCTCTTTGTGTTTTCCAAGTGAGAAGCAATAAAAGCTGATTGACGTCATGAAAGCCGGCAGATGTGACGGATGCAGACAGCAAATCAGCTGACTGAGGAGATGCTGTTTTACTGCTGGGGGTTTGGGGAGGCACCACATCACCAAGAAGGGGGCAAAGGCTTGGGGGTTCACCTGGGAGGGGCTAGGGTCTGTGGGTGCCATGTTTTCCACCTGCCATTTGTGATGGGGATATAATAGGGCAGGCAAGATCCAACACCACTGTTTGTTCCTGTGCACTGGCCTTGCTCAGGGCTGTTTATTTGGGTTAGGCAGGGGCGTCCTGCCGGCGTGGTGGTGATGCCGAATGCTTTCCCCGTTTACGCCGAATGTGTAAATGAGCAGCAGCTGCTTCTGCCCTCCTGTTGCTCAGCATCCCCCAAAATGTGTTGTGAACAGGGACTGAAATAGCAAGCAAATGTCAGTGCTGTGCCAGAGCTGCACCAGGCTGCTCTCCTGCTGCAAAGGGAAAGTTGGAGATGCATAAATCCCAGTTTCTGCAGCATGGCACTTCAGGGGGCAGGCTGAGCTGGCTCCAGGGTGATGCTGGGTGAGGGACAATCACTGGCAGGGCTCTCCCCAGGAAAGATGCTCCAACCTCCAGTTCAGAGGAGCAGAGTAAAGGCTGACATTTAAAAAATGGCATTGGCATTCAGGCCATTCCATTTTGTGCTCCATGGCTTTGAATCACAGGCTCTGACTTGTGTAGATGGGCACCCAAAGATGACCTGTACTAAAAGCTGCCTTTGGCTTCACTATTTGGGTGTCACAATGCAAGCTATACTCACAGAGCACCTTGCTCTCTACTCATATCACAGCTTTGCTCCCTGCTCCTGGACCTGCCCTCTCCCTCTGTGTTCTTTGGTGTCTCCTGGCTGATTTTGCTGCCCAGCTGCAGAGCTCTATAGTGTTGAGCTAATGGCTGGATTTTTCAAATCACGTCAGGAGATTTTGGTTCCTTCCCAGTAAATCCTACAGGGCTGAGCATCCTTGAACGTATCAGGGCCAGGGTCAGAGGGAGGAGACAACTGGGGATTATAAATAAGTGGACATGACAGGATGTAGAGTGTCTCAGTCAGTCTGGAGGGAGACACAGTCATGATCACAGAATCACAAGGACCATCCAATCCAACTCCTGGTCCTGCACAGAACAACCCCAAGAGTCACACCATGTGCCTGAGAGCATTGTCAAAATGCTTCTTGAACTCTGTCAGGCTTGGTGCTGTGACCACTTCCCTGGTGAGCTTGTTCCAGTGCCTGACCACACTCTGGGTGAAGAACCTTTTCCTAACTTCCAGCCTAAACTTCTCCTTGACACAGCTTCATGCTGTTGCCAGTCCTGTAACTGGTAAGGTTAATATCATCCGGAATTCTGGCATCAATATGATCCAAACAACCAGGTGATTTCATCAAAGAGTTTGCTAGAGCTCATAAACCTGGCTCAGAGGCTAGAAACCACAGTCCCCCTAGTCCTTTTGGGACAAGACAAATGTCACTTAACAGCAATATTTCCCTTGATTCCATCCTCATCCACAGCTTTCTGCAAGCCTGACATCTTTACCAGCAGGAGAATAAAAAGCTTCAGAAAGACAGAGCTGGCAGGAGCAAGCACTCCATGCTGCTTCTGCAGACTGGGCACTGATGAAATCATTACTGAGTACGAGTATGGCCTCCAATTCCTTTTCATTAGACAAATGTAACTGGGTGCCCAAAGCAGTTGTCATTAGTCCCAAAAACATGCATCCCTATCATGATGGAGATGAATGGTCACAGAATGAATAGTCAGAATACAGTAATGAGTCTTACTGCATCCTTTTTTGTGTATTCAATTCACTTGTATTAATTGCACTCTAATACCAGGAAGCACACAGGTCCTCACCAGCTTTATTTCCAGATGGTATTTTGAGCCTAATGTCACAGTGGGAAGTTATAAAATCTCTCTTAGAGCAAATTACCTGAGGACTTAAACAGTTCCATTCTCACTAAAGAAAACTAATTTCTGTAGCCTGAAGAAATAGGTAATATTCCTGGGCTGAGCCCCAGGTGTGCACTGCTGTCCTGCACCTCTGCACCACAGCCTGACTGCTTCCCTGTTTTAAAGCCCACCCAGCTGTATCCTCTTGCTGGTTATAGGTTCCTGTAATGCATTTTAAGAACACAGGTTGGCTAGAAAGGAGAAGCAAACACTTTACCTTTACCAGTGTAAGGAAGCATTACCTGGGTATGCAGACTTGGTATCAAAGAACATGAAGGAGGAGAGCTCTCCCCAGGATTTCAGAGCCAAGGGGGAGCGATGGACAAAAGCACATTACTGTAGCACCCCAGGGAGCATTCGGTGATCTCTGAGGAGTTGCTGGCTATGCAGCATCCCACACAGAGCTGTTGGGGCCTCCAAGACCCACTTAGACTCACCGTGGTTTCGTCTTCATGGAGCACCTGGTCGTAGCCACTCAGCGCGACGCAGAAGATGATCGCTGTGACGTCCTCAAAGCAGTGAATCCACTTCTTGCGCTCTGACCGCTGGCCCCCGACATCGAAGAGCCTGCAGCACAGGGGAGCACCATCACCACCCACTCCTCCCCAGCTACCAGGGAACTTGAGCATTCTGGGCATTCTCTGAGCACGTGGGTCCTGGGAGGCTCCAAGCACAAAGCAGTGGGTCTTTCACTGCTAGCTTGGTCTTCTCCTCCAGAGCTGAGGAGAGCCAGGAGGAGCAGTTACAGACAGGGATGAGGGGATCTGTGGGAGAGCCTTAGCAGCGTGCTGGGTCCCAAAGGATCAGCAGAGGTGGAGACCACACACTCTTGACTTTTATATGCTCTAAATACTGTTTGTGTGTGGCTTTCTGTCATTGTGCCGTCTTCTCTCTACTGGATGGCATCATGAGGGTCAATGTATTGTGTTAACTACATGTCACTGACCGTCTTAAGAGAAAAGATCTGGCCAAATATTTTTACATTTATGAGGTTTGATCAGATTTGGGGGTCAGTCTTGTATTAAACATTCCAACAAAGAGGTGTTGTTTGGGTTAGAAGAAGCTGGCATGAGCTTCTATCTTAACAGGCAGTGACTTTCAAGACAGGATTGCCAAACTTTTCATTTTGACCCTCCAAAATGCTGTGTCTTCTGCAGTGGGAGCTGTCCATGCATTAACCAGCAATTTAACAACTTCTCCTTTAGGAACTATGGGGAAACCCTGTGATAGATAGTTATTCTGAAAATTTACTGTACAGTTTTAGACTAACCTGAAGTGGAGGTTTTTGAATGTGAAATGGGTTTCTACGATGCCAGTTGTTTTGACCCTGGTTCGGAGGATATCCTGCTCCGTGGGCTGGTAGTCTGCAGCTCCAATTCGATCTAAGCTGTCTAGGTAGCTAAGAGAAGAAGGGAAAAGAAAAAGAAAACAGCTAAGAATAAGACACACATTAATCTTTGTCAATCTCAGATGAATCCTTCAGCTTCCTATTAATCTTTTTCAATCTCATTTTTCATGGCTGAATGTATTGTAGCTAAAGGAAAAAAATGTCCTATTCTGGGCAAAAACAAACCTCAGTAAGCTAAGCATAAAATCTGATAGGGAACTGAAAGCAGGAAATTAAGCATGGTGTGTTGTGAGTCCCGCCTGCAATCTGTGAAAATACACAGTTTTAATATTAACTTGCTATTTTTATTCCCTGAGGAACAAGGGTCCAATTCAGTTCATTGTGCTGGATTCTGTACACAAAACCTGTTTCTGCCAGGGTTTATTCAGATAAGAAGCTGCAGCATATGGGTCTTGCTCCCAGAACATACAGGTCGAGTCCCCTTTGGACATGCCTTCTGTGCTGGGAAGGGAGGGAGGGAGGGACATGCCATGCCTTGCTTTCAGTCAGCTCAAATGAAGGGAGATGAATCTGCACAGGTGAGTCACTGCTTCAGTTCCAAACCCAGCATGGGGCTGGGGCTGCACGAGATGCAGCTCTTGGAAAGAATCCAGGACTCCACTTAAATGGTGATAATCTGGGAGTACAAACTGGGGATTTGGGGGAACAGAGGCGATTTAGCTTTCTAAAATGCTTGGACAGTTTAAAACATGTAACTTTATTCTGCTTTAGGCTTAAAAACTATGAACAGAGGCAATGCCTCCCTAGGCTGAAACTTGGGGTAGGAAGTCCTGTCTTTTGGCATGAAACGTTTATGTAGAGGAACCCAACATCTTTGCACATATGACCACAATCCAGCTTTCCATCCACATTCAAGACAATTTTAAAAATAATTTATAAAGAAAAGAGGAATTTGGATTACCATTTAATATGAATTATAAACACAGACCTGCATCACACAGCACAGTCTTTCTCACCACCATTAAGCCTGCACGCAGACACTCCAGTTTCTCTTAAAAGGGGTTTGATGTGCATTACAGGGCATAAATGTCCACCTCTGGCCCCAGGAGCATCAATCTAATGCTCTGAGATGCTTTCAATATATTGTGAATATAATAGAGCATGTCTGTTCATGAACAGCGATCTTTTCTTTTGATCCCTGTGCCTGGATGTCACCCAGAGAGGCAGTGGGGCAGGAGGTGACATGCTGGTGGCAGGACAGGAGGGTACCTATTCATGTACCAGAAGATGGCAGTTTTGCCCAGTGCAACAGCCAGAGAATAAAGAGTACTAAGAGGAGCTGCACAGTTGCAGAGAAGGAAAAGACTTTGTTGTCTCAGGTAAGAGTTTGCTGGTGAGTGTGAGATGGTGTGAGCTGGAACCATTCACTCAAGACAGACATGATGTCTATGCTTGACTTTTAGTTTAGCTAAATACAATTTTTTTAAAACACAGAACATGGATTTAGTCCTTATGAGTAACCAAACCAACCCCCCTCATTTGCCTTGCCATAGCACATCCCATTTGGCCTGAACTTGGCCCTGACCTGCTGCTGGAGATGATATTCCTGCTGCATCCAAACCAGGAATGGCTTCCCATTTGTGTCCTGGAGGGAGTGCACTGAGCCAGGTCTCTGGAGCAGGACACGTGGAGAGCTGGGGCTGTGCACTCTGCTACCCAACAAAACTCCCTGCCACTGTCTCTCATGCCTACCCCACAAGCCTGGAACAACAAACAGACAGCCAAACTGTACACTAAGGTCAAATACAAACCTCACCCTGCTCATATCATGTATTTTGCCTACCCCTCATATTTATAATTTATTTTTGCTAAACAATTCCAAGAATCATGTCACCCAGAGGAAAGTATATAAGCTAAGCAGGCTTATTTTTGTTGTGCCCTTTTTCAAGCATTTAAAGGCATTGTGGTTTTGTGACAGATACTCCTTTAATAACTCTGTGATGGGCACTGGATGGATGAATGGGGCTTCATTTGAAATCAGATCCTGAGCTGTGATGGCTGAAGCCACGATCACTCATCTATTCACAACTGGTGTCAACTGCTGTTATTTAAGAGACAGCTGCATCTCTTCACAGGGCCCTGCAGACTGAGGCAGCTCTGCAGTGCTGGTATTCAGAGACTCAGGCTCTCCTCTGTCCTCAGGAACTTCAAGGTGATATTAAAAAGCTGAGGTGTAAGAGGGGGGATTTTCTTTTCCTCTTGCAGCTCTTGGCAGTATCCTGAAGTCCTTTATCACTTCCTCCTTCTTCATTTTCTGCATTTTCTGATGACCCAACTCTCTTCAATTTAACATTCTCCATTAATTATTCTTGCTTTTGAGATCCTCCTTTTATGCTGGGAGTGCAGCAAACAAAATTTACTGCAAACTGGCCAAAGGACTCAGGTCTTCAGCAGCGCAGTGATGGAGAAGCTCGTTACTGTAATTGCTGCTTTCAACCTGCCATGATTTGCTGGTGAATGGCAGCATCACCTAAACCCTGGGCTGTGTGCTGGGATTTCAGGGCATTCTCACTCACACTACAGCATGCCCAGTCCATGGCTCTTCCACACAGCATTCCCCTTGGCTGCCTGACAGCAAGTCAGCTCCAGATTTGATTTGGTCCTGCATTCAACCTGGCTCTGAGGCTTGGAAGGCCTTGCCTCCCTTCCCTTGTGATGCAGCCTCGTGTCTGGCTCCAGCTGAGTTTTCTGGGGATCAGGGGTTTAGGGAAGCTGATGCAGCCTACCAGCCTCTTGAGAGGGCAAGATGATAGAGAGAGGGGAGAGCCAAGCAGGATCCATCCCATCTACCCTCTCCTACTTGACAACATCCAGTTTGTGATCCCAGCTGGGATATCTGCATAGGAACCTTGGCTGGGGGCCCTCTAGCAGCTGCTTTCCAAGGCATAACTGGTGCTTGGCAGAAGAATACTCAGTACCCCCAGTACTCAACCTTTTCTGGCTGCAGGTGAGCTGAGCTCTGCAAGTCTAGAGCCTTGATGTCACTCCTACACCAATGCCTCCAGCCTGGCTGCTGGGCACCTCAGCTCCAATACCTGCTTGCCAATACACCCTTTGCCTTTTCTGTTAACTCCTCTCTTCATCTCTTTCCTCATCTCCAGTCTTTTCCAGCACTCTGTGTATTTCTCAATGACTTAAATTCTCTCAGTTGTCTGGGTCTGCTTTTCATCTGTTCCTGGGAGTCTCGATGGGGGTCAGCCATCAATTTATATGAAGTTATAAAACATTTTCAGTGCTGGTTTTGAGGCTGCATTCCAAAATTGTTTAAATCTTTGGCTGCTCTACCCTAGAAAGAGACTCAGCTGTGGCAGATATTTTTTCCCCTGCACTTGGCTGCAGCTGAGCTGGACCCTGTTGGTATGTGCAGCCTGTGAAGCTCAGCTGGAGGGGTGTCCCATGGCATGGCTGCCACACTAACACCCAGCTGTGGGAATGGGAGGATCAGCCAGGCTGCTGTTTGGATGCTGAGCTGATTTTAGCTGCTGCTTGTTCTCCTGGGCTCCTGCTGGAAGCATCTCTGAGGTTTCACTGGAGCGCTGGTGCTCCCTGCCCGTGCTGCTTGGAAGGACCTGCTGGTGTGAGCCTGGGCTGGGGGAGGATGGTGTACTTGGGGGTGACACCTCTTTGGGAACAGGGAAACCCAACGGGGGACAAATTGCTACACATGGTGCTGGATGGCAGCACTGCTGGTATGCCCTTTGAGCTGAAAATCTCAAGGCCAAACTGTTGTGAAAGATAATTAGTTGTCACAGCCAACAGGCTCTGTGACACATAATCCCCTCAGAAGCTGGCATCTGTTTAACCAGCAGAAATAAGAGCACTTTGGAGGCCGTGGAGTGAGAGCTCTGCTCCCCCTTCCACGTCATCGGTGCTGGCATCAGAGCTCTTCCATTTCCCAGCTCCAGGCTTTGCACGCTGGAGTGGAAGCATATCTGAAATGACACATCAGCTCTTACTTGCAGCCTGCCTTGCCTCGGGTTTGCAGGGGTTAAAAAAAGCTGAAGGAAGGTTAGAAGGTTTGTGAGTACATGAGGAACCCTCTAGCATTTCTGCTCCTGAGCCGAGTAGCTCCATTACTGCTTATATCTTTTATTTTAAATGCTTTGTTTTGAAGCAGATTGCAGGTTTCTGAGTCACTCCAAATGCCATGCTCAGGGAAGTGAAGCCCAACTATTTTATGCTGCTAAAAGCCAAATACAGAGGAAATGGCAATTCACAAATACAGGGAGAGGAGATCATTGAACAGAGGCTAAGAAAGGCAGGAGTTCTATACAGCCTAGTTGACAGTGAATAGCTATACACAGTAGCATTGCCCCTTCATTTGCTGTTTCCAAAAGCATCTGGTAGCAGCACTGTTGGTGCCAGAGACAGTGCATGGAGAAAAGGAACTTTTGTCCAGGTGTCCCATGGGAACAGCTCGGCGGCAGCAGCCTACGTGCAGTGTGTGCACAGGGACTCCTCCTCAGGCTCTTGGCTACCACAGGAACCTTCTCCCAGGACTGTGCTGCCTATGCCAAAAGTTCCACTGGCTGCTTTCTTGGATGAAGAAGTGCAGCTGAGGTTGCAGGCTGTGGTCAAGGCTGGATACCTGCGGCAAGCTTACACAGATGGACATTCACATCTATTGAGCTTAATGGCAGTAAGATGGTTAAAGGTCTGTTGGGTTTTTCTTGCCTTGAGTGTGACATCTTGGCAGTCTTTTTGCATCATCCAGCTGTCCTTGTGCACACCCAAGGTGCTCACACCGTGCTGATGCCACACTCACATCCTCAGTGCTCAACGCGCTGCGGTGCAGCAGCAGCCACAGCTGGGTCCTGCTCCGGGGCAGGTCTGCAAGGAGTGGGAGTTGGAGCTCCAACTCCAGGAGCAAGCCTGGAGGCAGCAGCATCTTCCCAGTGGCTCCTCCATCCTGGCTGTCCTGTGTTCTGGCCATGTCTCCTGTGTGAAGGAAAGGCCATGTGTGCGTGGGATACCCAGCCTCGATTTGTTGGCTTGTGTTGTATTTGATGAGGAAGCAGATCCCCGTTTGTCAACACATGCAGCTGAGTCACTGCTGGGTTATTTTGGACTCTGTGTACTGAGGCACTCAAGGGGCAGCTCCAACACTGTGTCCTGGCAAATGCTGAGTTTTTAATCAAGGTTGTCATGAGCAGGCTCCATGTCATCTAAATCTAAATGATTATGTAAAGATGGCTCTATCTGAACACTTCTTCCTTGCTCGTGGATGGAAGGCTGCCTGCGTCTGATCTTATCTTCCACCTTATCTTTTTCTTTTCTTTCAGTGATGAACACACAATTCAATGTATATTTAGCATTAAAACCATTTAATATTTAGTGACCATAGAGTAAGGGTACAGAGGATAAGCACTGGATTTAGGGAGTGTCAGTAGTGGCTCTACAACAGAGAGTAAACTCTTGTAGTCATCTCCTACAGAGAGCAAAACCATGTGGGCACTGCTGCCTGAAGGTGTGATACAATTTGGTTTGGCTGCCCAGGGCAGCTGGTGCTGGGCAAGTACCCAGAGGTCATGGAACCACAGTGTTTTTTCTGCAGACACTATGTCCAGTCAGATCTGCTGTTATATTTGAGGGAAAGGGGAAAGTCAAGCACAGCCCACTCTCAGAAAGAACCTTGATGGACTCTGGGGAGTGAGGAGGATGGTCCCTGCTATTAAAGGAAGGTGCCAAATCTTGACAAAAAAGATGCTGCATTGTGATGCATTTTTTATGTTTTTGGCCCTGCACTGAAGCAAGGCTGTACAGGGCTTGTACATCAAGATCAACTTGACAAGTTGATATTAATACTAATGATAGGCAGGAGGAATGAATAAAAGCAGGTTGGCGTTTAGCTGTCCTAGTTAGACTTGCAGTTTTCCAAGGCATGACTGGATCCAGAATAATTTTTAGCATCACATGTGGATGAGAAGAGTCACTAAATAGCAGCTGTGTAACAAAGGTACTTGAGGACATGAGGGGTCTCCAGGTGCAAGTGCTGGCTGGCTTTGCTCACAGGTGGTCAGCTCTGGCCATGGCTCTGCTCCTTACTGCTGGAATTAAAGGCCACTGTGTTATGGTTTGAGTTTGTCATCACAGAGCTCTGGCTGGGGGTGAGGTGGGTTTTGGAGGAAAAGCAAGCATGAGAAACTTACCCAGAAAAGATTTTGGAGGGGCCCTGGGAAAGGAGATGTGGGCTTATCTTTCTGCATTGAAGCTTGAAAATTGGATGGGATGTAAGAGGGGATGAAAAAGGTATTTTTTGACATATCAGAGCCCTTACAAAAGAGAAAAACAACATGTCTGGGTCAGATCAATGACTCACCTAGCTTAGCTAGTGTCCAAGAGCAGATGTTAACAGAAAAGTATGAATACAGGGGAAGCATGCAGTATCCACCTTTTCCAGCCTCCAGCAGTTCATATGGATAACAGCGTTTCAAAGAGAAGTGTGATATCTTTATACTTATTACCTCTCAATGATTTTTCTTCTAGAAATTTGTCTAGGCACTTTTTGCAGCAATTTAAGCTTCTAACAACCACATCTGCAGCAAGGAATTTCCAAGCTCAGCTACCCTGTCTGTGAACAAACTGCCTTTTTCCGGTTTTTAAACTGCCGTGTCAGAGTTTAACTTTGTTAATTTTTGAATGGGAACAGCTGTCCTCTCTCTCCTCTCTATCTCCCACTTGTTTCTCTGTAGACATCTCTGAGACCTCTGCAACATCCACGGTGCAGCATCTTTACTCTGCTACCAAGACATTACTTCACGGAAGCACTTTGGGGCCTTTTGTCACATAGGAAGGGGTTTTCCTCATGTCCCAAATCCTTTCTGAGATGGGGAGAGGAGGAAGCCATAGCTGCCTTGATCTGCAAGTGACCATCTGTTTTACAGTCACTCAATCTGATGCTATTTGGAGAACCAGGCAGTGCAACACCAGGCCCCTGGGGCTGCTACACAGGGCAGATATGGTGAGGACAGTCCACCAGCAGTGCTGTGATGCCTTTTAGCAGTGTCTTCATCTAGGTAATGCCACTGTTTTATAGAAAGTCTGTGATTTAAATAGTTTTTTAGCAAGCACAGAGTTGCTGACCACAAGGCACCTTTGTTTTATAAGCAGAGGATTTTGACAGGGGCTGGCTGTGTCTGTCCAGTGGCTCTGCGTGAGCCCAGGATGACGCACAGCTCAGGCTGTGCAAGGTCTTCTCTCCTGGTGGCCCTGCACACAGGTGTCCTCTGCACAGCAGGGCAGACACAGGCATTGATCGAACTCTGGATGAAGCAGAGGAAAGCTCAAAGCTCCAGCCTTGCTCCTGCTTTATGTAAGGCTCTGCTTCCTTCTGACACCCAGCTCTGAAGGACAGTAGCTGAGCTGGAAAAGGGATAAGGAATGGTGGGACTTGGAACCCTGGAAGTGAGCAGGATCTGTGCCTAAACCTTTATGCAACAGAGTCAGTGGGTTTGAAGCTTTTTTTCTTTGCTCCAGGACTGCTGTTATAAGCTCGCTGACAGTGGAGCTGATGGTTTTCTATACTGTAAAAAGAAGAAAGGAAAGAGAAGGAGGGGCTAAAAATAAGCCCCAGGGAGTTTGGGATAATGAAGGGCTTGTTCTGGGAAGGAGTCTTGCTCAGAGAATGCAGGCCCCGTGCTGCAGCAGGGCCCCTGGTGCATTCACAAGCATCTGCTGAGCCCAAACAGGGGAGAGACATCAACTAACCCAGTTTGCTGCATGCACAGCCCCCAGTGAGCACACCAGCACGGGCACGAAGGATTGCTTGCCCCAGTGCTCCTTGCATTGCACAGCAGACATTCAATTTGGCCCCAAGGCCAAATGAGCTAATTACTCAGAATTACTCCAGCCCTGGAAAGCAGACAGCTGGGACCACAGATGAAACCAGTCCCACAGACTTTAACCTTTTGATCAGCCGCTGGCCAGAGATATTCATTGGGGTGTGCACAAAGGCCTGGGACATCTATTTACACACTTGTTGGTGAAGTAGCATTAGCATCTCCATTTCTAAGCTGGAAGAAAAGAATTAGATATAGCTGCAGTGTTTTGTAGTGCTTGGTGTCTGTCTGCAGCAGGGATAGCACCGGTGAGGGATTTAGATCTAATGCTGCAAAGGAAAGCATCACTTAATGAGATCTGTGTTCTCGTATCAGGTAGCTGGAGGATGCCCATGGCTGGATGATGGTGCAATTATGAGGAGTGGGGTAGGTCTGTCGGGAGCTGACTTCAATCAGGGGCCCCATTTATCCACTCACCCTGCTGAGGAAGATGCGTTGCTGGTGTTGGAGTGGGAATCATATCTCTGGATCTTCTCATCTGTCCATTTTCCTGATCTATTAGCAAGCTATGGGGATTTCTGCTTTCAAATGTCATTTAAGCATCCCTGCCAAAAACCATGGGTACCAAAATTAGCCAGTGCTCTGCCATGGGCAGATGTGACTCATAGGTAGCAAAAGCAAAACCTGGAAATTTTACCCTTGGCTGCATGCTAAAAATATCTTAGTTATCCCAGACATGGGTAGATCTCTCGGGTGTGTAAAATCTGTGCTACGCAAATGGACTTTCTGGTCCTTCTCAGCAGCTGTCAGGCTGAGGCTCCTTCGAGAGCAGCTTTGCTTGTGGTATTGCAGCATTTTGGTTTCAATCCAGGCCGGATCCAGAAGCAGAGACACGTAAGGGAAAATTCATGGAGTTTCTCATCCCTTTAGAAAATGTTCAACCGAATCGTGGTCAGGAGAAGATTGTTTATAGTATATCAAAACAGCTCGATTTTTCTCACCAGGGACAGCTGTCACCTGCTGGCCCCCATCTTTCCTTTCTCCCTCTTCTATTGGCACGAGCAACCTCAGAGGTCTATTAGCACAGTCTTCTGTCACCACACACCCACTCCTGGGGTTAGGCTCCTGCAGTCCTCCAGATGGTGGTTTGGGTTGCTCCCAGGCCTCTGCAGGACTGGGCTGATCCCTGTGCTCAGCTCAAGATGCATCAGGGACATTTGCATGACAAAACTGATTTGGGAGACTCTGTATGGGACAGCCCAGCCACAAAGCTGCTGTGGCTTTGTGGGAGATGAGCTGAGTACACCAGCTCAGAGGCACGTCCCTCCACAGGGCTGGGAAAAACTGTCTGTGCTTGAGATTGTGCAGGCTTTCCTCTGTGCCCTGGGGACATGTCCCTGCCAGAAGCAGCCTCTGCTGCTGGCCCAGGGACCTGTCAGTGACATCTTCTGGGAGCAAGCCATGGGCCAAGGTGCTGCAGTAAGCCAGGTGGGCGTGGCAGGAGTTCCTCCCTGCTTGTGGGAGAAGCTTGAATTGATCAAGGAGCACTTCACTTCCAGTGGGAGGATGGAGCTGGGCCAGAGAAACGTTAGGTCTGGAAAACATCAGTTCTTCCAGATGTGGTGGGCTTTATTCCCAATAAATGCCTTTGGTGTGCTTCCTCTTGGCTGCAGGAGGGGAGGACAGCACCTCGAGCAGACGGCTGGTTAGCAAAGCATCGCCCCTGCTCCCTGCTGCTGGAGCACCTCAGCTCTTGCTGAGCAGGATTGATGTGTCCTCCCTGCCTCCCACTGGAGCAGGGAAATACTATTAATCACACTTGCTTTAGGAGGAATAGAAGTATCAAGGGGATAGATGATTTACCTGAGGACATGATGGGAAGTCTGTGGGGGCACTTGGAAATCCCTTTGGGTTTCCTAAAATGCAGTCAGAAGCTTTGACCACCAGAACTTTCCATATTGAGGATTATAAACCTCAAGCAATATTCTTCCATGCTTTTAATAGAGATTTTGCCCACTTAGGGGCAAGTACTGCAAGGCTGGTAGAAACGGAATGTATTTTATTAAGGCCCACTACAAGAAATAAATATATTCCCTACATAAAGAGCAGCTGATAAAACGGTGTTACAATTGATGACTAAATCACAAGTTAACCCAAGAATTTGAATGGAGATAAATAAATGCTTTCTTCTTTTTTTTTTTTGGTGAACAAACAAGGCTGAAAATGGATGTTGTCATGTACCTTTCTGCTCTATCCAATACAATTTCATGCATTCTCTTATGGATTTTGATGAGTTCTGCAGATCAATGACACAGCACTTAAACACAAGCTAAGCAGTAATTACAGATGCATGCAAGATTTATTCATCTGGTGGCACTGCACCAGCTGATGGAAGGATCAGCTGTATCCAATCAATGTTTGAAGCTTCTCAAAATACAGAGGTTTTTTGGCTCCCACTGCAAAGTGAAAATAGAAATAACCTCCTGAATCCCAGGAATGCCTCCTTAGGTCCATACAGGGTAAGGCTGCAGGATGGATCTGGGTCATATCTGCAGAACTGCTTGTCCCTTGCCTCTGCATCCCCATAATATTTTTCTTGTGGGGTCTTCTTCACACGCTCACTGCATGATCTACTTGTCCCTAGGGCTGAGGACTGGACTGATGAGATTTATAGCATAAGTAAGGAAAAAGAAGATGCAGCATTGCAGAGAAAAGGGCCATGGAGCAGGCATGCCCCACGTGCCCAGGCCTGGTGTGCACAGGCAGGGAGCCAGCGTGCTGTGTCACGCTGTGGTACGAAGGGATCACCTGGGGGACCGCAGCCCAAACCACAGAGGAGCGGAACGTGGCACTGCTGTTTTGGGAACACGTGGCAGGGGAGGCAGGGTAGCATGTGTAAAGCAAGAAACTGGATTTCATCCAATTTTTCTTCAGGCTTTCCCTGTTGATGTGAGTTATCTGTTCCTATAGGAGGTCTCACCTTCCATGCAGCAAAGCTGCTTGTTCCCCACTGTCACCACGGGAGCCCTGACAAGCCAGGGAGTCCCACACTGTGATGACCTTTGCAGGGACTTCAGAGAGAGTGCCAATCCTACACCTTGCACTGCCAGCCCTGAGTGCAGGTGGGACTGGATTGAGACTGTGGATCAGGAAATTCAGCTCTTTATCATGTGTGGGGGAAGAGACTCTTCCATTCCCAAGTGTGGTCCCTGGGCAGGGTATAGGTAGTTGAGCTCTTGGGCAGAAATGTGCAGCCTTTTTATCCAGAATTTGTTTGTAACTTCTGCATTTGTGTCATTTCTTTGTTTATGCATTTTTGTTCAACAAGAAGGTTCTCTGGGGATTTCTTCATGTGGAGTTGCTGCTTTAACATTAGTTTAATTTGAGCAAAGGTTTTTGCCTGGACTCCATTATCAATTCCCAGCTCTCAGGATCTGCTAACTAGCATCAGCCACCTCTGCCTCTTTCTTTCTCCTATTCCTGCTCTTAGCATATCTGGCATCACTGCACAGCATGCTGATGCAGTATTTCTCATGTTGGGCACTGCAAGAGCATGGATCTGTTTAACTGCAAATGTTTAAACTGACATTAATGATGCTCAGTAGGATGTACTGGCTGGTGTTTCCCTGAAGGAGGATTTGGAAATGGTTCTTATGCTATTGCCAAACCTCACATACCAACAGCAAACTGAGGGACTGGGAAATTCTGATCTATATCACTAAAAGTGCTGTAAAAGCCTCAGAGCTACAGTGACTGCTCACATGGCATTTCATGGACCAGGCTTGCAGTTTTACAGTACTAAATTTCTTTTCAGTCCTGGTGTTCTCAGCAAACCTGCTGCTCAGCATTGGGGTCACAGTGTAGCCCAGCAAGGAAGAGGTTACAATGACACAAAGTGCATTGTAAATCCCCAGCAAATAACTTGGACTAACCACCAAAACCTGAGCTGACACTTCCTCAGGGTGCATGGTGCAGTTTGTGCCTGGCGTCTCTCTCCCCTGTATCTCCTCCTTCCCCTCCCAGCAGCATGGAGTAGGTGCTGCCTAAAATCTAGGCTCAGAATAATTTCTCCTCTTTTTTCCCCAATAAATTCAGTCTCCAGAGAGTCTCAGGGTGCCCAGAGACCTTTGAGGAAGTCCCTTCTCCAGGCACTCAAACATCCAAATGCATTAAATGTATTGGAGGTGGGGAAGGTTGTAAGCATGAGGATTTTGGCACAAGGATGGGTGTTCACTCTGCTGTTCTCCAGCCTCCTCCTGCTGTCATGAGCAAGCTGAGAAACCCTGCCCAGAGCCTGTGCCCACAAAGCAGTGAGTGTGTGCCTGTCCCTGGCAGTCCCTGCAGGAGTACTCTGAGAGCCTGAGCTGGGCAGGGGGAGAGGCAGGTTGGGGATTTACAGGGTTTTCTGAGTGGACAGAGAATACAGAAGTTTTGGGTTTGGGTCTGTGTCATACGTCAGTGGTCTGAGGCAAGGAACATACATGGGGAAGATGAAACAATAGTTCAGTGTCTGTTATTTTTACTGTAATACTGTAAAAGGGGTGGATGAATGGACTGATATGAACCTAGCACTAGCTAGTCCCAACTAGTGTGTGGCACAGGCAAAAAGAAAAAAATATAGGAAAAGGTCAAAAATCTGTCTGCAGTGTATTAGGCCCCCTGTGCTGATGGGGCTCATGCCCAGCTTGTATGGTAGAGTGGCATGTGAGCAGTGCCGTGGCAGCATCACATTTGTCTGCCTCCAGTTCTGCTGCCCAAATCAACAAGAGTCTCATCTGTGACTGCTCGGGGGAAAAACAGGTACAAACAAACCCCTCGTCAGGTTTCCAAGAGAGGGAGGAGGCAGGAAGGGCACCCCTGGCACTGACCCAGCCCTGGAGAGCCGGTGTCCACAGGGCAGTACCGAAATGCCAAGGAAAAGCACAGCCCCCTGCCGCCTGCACAGCCTGCACCTAAATGCCCTGGTGCCAGGTTTCTCCCAAGACACTCCCTTTACACACCCCACACAGGGCACTGGCCATGGCCAAGCACGTGTCCATGCTGCTGAGTCCTGGAGAAAGGACCCCATATTTCCCCTCTTCCCATCCAAAGGCAGCTCGATGGCTGGGGGTTGTTCAATGGCCTGGACAGCCAAGACACAAAGTGCTGTTTGCTCTAGGGCTAATTAGAGCTATTATATCAATTAGCCTGTGAAAGAATCAGCGCCCTTAGCTGCACGGAGCGATTCCCAGCCCACAGAACCTTGGCCAGGTGCTGGGCTCTGCTCGCCTGGGGCTCCCCCAGCCCCCCTGCCCCGCTGTGCCTGCCCAGCCCCAGCGGCTCCTGCCCGGCTCTGCTGCTGCTCTCGCCACCGCGCACGTCAGCAGCTCCGAAACAGCAGCGTGTTATTGTCCCCACCGGGAACCGCGACAAGGAGCCGCAGCCTGCTGGCCGACAGGCACCACGGGCTCCCTGGGGGCTGGGCAGCTCTGCCTTCCCGACAGAGGCTGTGCCACCCTCCCTTCATGGGCACAGATTGGTGCTTCAAACCCATCATTGCTGACTCCTGTGATCTGGTGATTTTACACCGTGTCACAACGTTTGCTACATCCTTGGTTTTTTTCCCCCTTAATTTTTGTTCTCTCAAGCCCCTTAAGGCTGGATATTAGATGGGTTATTTGCTTAAGGAAATAAAAAAGGGCTTTCCAGCTCTCCTGTTCACAGACAAAAGGCTTTAAAGTACAAGCCACAGGGCTTAGGAAGCAGCAGATAAAAGCAATTTTCCAATGGTTCTTTTAATATATTCTGAAAAACAGGGAGTTTTAGCTAGGCTCGTGATTGGTTTTGGATTTAACTCCTAACCTTAAAGTTGGATTTTGGATAAAACTCCTAACCTGAGGATGGGGATGCTGCATTCTTCTGGTGGGAAGGGTGAGTGTGTGGGCACTGTCTGGTCCCCAGGAGCGGGTGGGGGGAATGAGTGGCAGCAGCTGCACACCTCTAGCAGTCACTCAAAAGCCTTTGGAGCTCTCCTGCACTGTGGGGGCTGATGAATGGCACCACTCTGGCACAGTGGTGTCAGAGCCCTGAGCAGGGCACAGGATGGGGAATGGGATGATCCATGGAGGAATCAGAAACTGTGAAGGAGGGGAAAGGAAGGTAACTGCATCCTGAGCACACAGAGCTGATCTGTCCTGCTTAGCTGGGCTTGTCCTAGGCTGGAGTGGCTCCTTTTGGGCTGTTCACCCCATGGCTGGAGCAGGCAGCTCTGCCCCAGAGTTCCCAATGTGCTGCTACATGCTCCCTGGACTGCAGCAAAGTCCTTTTCCAGCTTTTCCTTACAAACTGGGATGATTTCTGGGATAGGACTTGGGGAGGGGGGCACAGGCAGCTCTGCAGCATCTCACCACTGGTGCCTGCAGACCTGCGTGGAAGACAGCTTGCTCCATGCTGGAGCCTGGCTACAAAGAAACCCCTGCGTTCCTGCCATTCTTTGCCATTTAAGGATTTCAAACGGGTAGCAAATACATCGGGAAAGCACACGCCACCGCCAGGCTCACCTCCCAGCCTCACAGATGGTGCCAGACCTGACGCCAGCCGTGTGAAGAGCCTCGGCATGGTGGTCTCCTGACAGATTTTCCTGCAGACACGCTGCAGAATCAGGAGGCTGAGAGCAGCCGATGGTCCCCACGTGGTCACACGCGGTGCTGGGGGACAGCGCTCAGAGCCCCCGGTGCGCAGAGCCGGGTGCTGACTGGCTGCCATAAAGCAGGAATCACACACAGGCGGGGACAAATGCCTCGCTAGAGCTAGCCAATTCCCTAAGGAGCTTCTAGGAGCAATAGTTACCCTGAGAGCCTCTCTGGTGCACCCCTCAGGAGGTGCCCCATCTCCTGCCCTCACCCTGTGTGAGTGATGCTGTTTGTCTCGCAGGGCAGGGTGTGATGGTGGAACTGGAGGTGCACTGTACATCAAACCTCAGGATGCAGAAAGGGAGAGGGAAGCTTGAATTCCTTGGCTTTGCAGGGGAGGAGGAGCAGGGGCTGCGAGCTCCCAGGAGAGTCTGGACTCCCTGGCTGTGAAGCTGCATCCCAGCACTGCCACGCCCCAGTGTGCTGAGGAGGTTGGGGTGAAAGGTGGGAGACACAGTGAGGGGCTCACCTGCAGGGTGTGAGTGCTGCCTGAGGAAGGGTGGGAGGGGGAGGCTGCAGCTAGCAATAGGGGCAGCAGTGAAAAAACAAACTGAACGGAACAAAAAAAACCCAACCTCAACCCTTGGTGGCAGCCTGCCAGCTCCAGCTGGTTTCATAAGGACATTTCAGCCTAAAAATACACAAATACTCAACCAAAAAAAGTCAAATCTTTCTGCGCCAAATCTGTCACCCACAGCCCTTCACAAGGCAGGAAGAAATTCCTGTTGGGTCTGTCAGTCGGAGATGAGAACAGATTATCCGGGGTTCAGGACTGTGGTTCAGCAGGTTTCCTTGGGGGGATGCCCTGTGCTGTGTTTATAGATGGTGCTGGCTGCTCCTCACCACTAAGCAAAATGTGAAAAGAGAAGAGATGGTTTCCAAGTTCTTGCAGTGTCTCCTCCTCCAGGCAGTGTGAACTACCTCAGCTCCGACCCTTTTGGTGTGAGCTTTGCCAAAATGGGGACAGCTCTGATCTGATGAGTCCATTTAATTGTGTCTCATTAAATACCAATTTACTTACTCAAGGTGTCAAGATTTTACTAATCCCAGGCCAAAGACAACACAGTTACAATGCAACACAGAATGAAAAATGGCAGGGAGGTGGCAGGTACTGCTATGCCTTTGTGCTCAAGGAATGAGCTACCTATGTAGCTTCTCTGCTCCTCCTTGCAGGGCAGTCTGTATCTCCTGTGTCTCTTCAGAGCTGTACCCCAAAAGAGGGTGGGTCTGGTGGATCTCTGCCCTGGGGTCTGAGAGGGGCCAAGTGGGATGGGCACTATAACAAGATCCAATATTTTGTGATGAGGCTGTGTTATGCAGAGTCCTGCAGACCTCTGCCTGGGAGTTTTCTGCCAAGGAAGCACAATCTTCCTGCTTTCCTGTCAGCGTTTGGTGGGATAGGAAGGTGACTTAACACGTACTGTCAAGGTAATCTGATGTGGTCTCCACTCTGCTTTGGGCCAACAGAGGCAGCCTCTGGAGAGTTTGTACCCAATTTTGGTGAAATTGGGTGTTCCAGATGGATGAAGACTTCAGGGAAGATGCTGGAAAACATCCAGCTGATTTAAAAAACGTCTTTCCTATTGTGCTCTTCCTCCACCTCACCCTCAGCCCTAGGTGAAGCCATATAACAACAGCAATTCCTCAGTTTATGAGGATAATAATGAAACCTAAGACCTCTACCAAGCCCAAGCCCTGCAAGACTATAACAGGCTGAAGATCAGATTGCCCATGTCTCCCTCACCTTGCACTGACAAGAAACAGCCCCACTCCAGAGCTAGCACCAACACCAGCACCAACACCAGCACCAGCACCAGCACCAGCACCAGCACCAGCACCAGCACCAGCACCAGCACCAGCACCAGCACCAGCAGACATTGCAGAGCTGCTCCTCCCTGGAAATAGATTTGCATCTCATTTGTGGGAATGGAGCAAGGTTGGTCATTCCAGTCAACCAGCTCTGGCCTTTATGGACTGTTTTGTTTTTCTTGTTGTAGGGGAACTTGATTATTCAGTGCTGGTGGGCATATTTACTTACTGGGGTAAATTAAACCATAAATTCAGACAAATGTACCTACCTCTATGTAGGATGTATTTTTCCTTTCTGCTTTATTGGGCTCCAAGACACAAAGGTGCATTGTTCAATAAACAGCGCAATGCAAGTCATCCCAATTAATTGGATTGTTCCATTTATGCTGCTACTGCCTCCAATTAAATGCAAGGGAGCGCAAGTGACAGGCACGAGTAAGATGGGTGTGCAGAAAACCATATTCTAATGCAAAAGCTGTGATGAGAAAATGGAATCTACACACCTGATGGGAATATTAATGCAAAACCATGACCTATAATTTTTCTTTCTTCAGTCTGGGCGTGCCAGAAACAATTGCAGCTCATTAAAATGGATCATGTCCTGACAGTCATGCATAATGACCAAGTCCCACAAGTCCCATGGTTTAAATGTTTGCCTTGCTGGTGAAGCCAGCAAGGTAAATGTTTAGACCATGGGACTTGTGGGACATGGACATTATCATAGAGCTGCATGGTCCTGCTTGACTAGACACAGGAAACTGAAGCAAACCCTTTCTCTCTTTTAAACCCAGTGTTACCAAAGAAAGAGCAAAGGGAAAAAGAACAAACCCAAGAGTGCCAGTGTGGGTTGGAGCTCTGGAGTTCATCTGGCCCATCCCCCTTTTCAAAGCAGGACCAACTTCAAAGTTAAATTCAGTTTGAAAGTTAGCTCAGGTGGCTCAGTGTTGAGCACTTCCAAGGATGGAGATTTTACAGCCTCTCTGGGCAGTCTGTTCCAACGCTGCCTTGTCAGGGCTCAATCTGGAAGCCATTCACCACATCACAACAACATCTGGCTCTACTTTCTTAACTGCTTTTTTGATGCAAAGTGTGTGTTGGCACGTGGGATGCAGTAAGAATCAGTAGGGAAGGTGATAGTGTCGTGCAAAGACAATTCTTTTGCAAGGAAAATAGATGAGAAAACAGTCCCACACAAGATGGGGTGAGAAGGAAGGCACTGCAGTATTTTATTCTGAATCTGGTGCCGTTTTTCTGTAAGGCACTGCCAGACCAATTCTTGAAGATGAAATAACCAAAATGTTGTCCAGTTTGGGCTTGGTATTTGGCACAGACTTGAGATGCCAGTGCTGTGGTTAGCTGTGCCAGAGCAACAAACACAATTGCATATCTCTTTCTCCACTGAGCAGTGAGGTCTGTATCTCAGAAGCATCTCTCTCTCCCTTGGCTCCTGATGGAGGGAGCCAAAGGCAACAAGCTTCCTAGCCCTGACACCTCTGATATGTGTGAAGATGGATGGGTAGAATGCAGGCCTAAAATATTTTACATTTTCACGGTAGTTTCACAGCCCTGGCATTATCAAAAGATCTTTCAAAGTACTTGGAAGCAGGAGGAGAAGAACTTGAGATAGGTTCTGGCTTTTTTGTGTCTGTGTACTTGCAAACTGTCTCTGCCTACACATCTTGCAGGGCCTGTTCCTGTTTGGAGATGCACATGGAAAATTAGTGCTCGTGTGGATGCTCTGTCTGCTCCATTTCCCCCCTGAAGTTTGGAGGCTGTTCAAAGCCAGTCCCCATCCCTGGGTGGTTAAGATCAGACTTGCCCTGTGTGCTGCACTCCACTGACCAGCCTAGTTAGGAACTCGAGGCTAGGAAACACAAGACAATTTTAAAATCTGAACAAAAGTAGGAGATTAAGGAAACCAGCTGGAAACCTCTGTTTTGCTGATTTTGAAAGCAAAATGTGGGTCACAGATGTGCTTCCACAGACAGAAACTGGCTGGAGAAGAAAAAGACATCAGCATTGCCCAGACTCTTTGATGATCAGAGGTAGATTTAGCTCCTAGGCATAGAGACAAGAAAGGAAGAGGAGACTAAGTAGGAATAAAAACATAATCAAGATATTAGGAATGTGGAACGCAACCCACCCGTAAATTTGCCTTAGGGAACTACAAAAAATGCAGTAAAAAAAAAAAGATGAAGCCAATTGCTATATCTTACTCTCTTCCCTTGTCTTGCCTTCCTTATGGTTTTGCTTTTTGCAGTCCAAGACACAGGGGGTCCATTACAGAACCTTCCCTCTTCCTCGACCACGTTCTTTCTTTGTAAAAGTGCTGTTCTCTACTGCTCCTTTGCAGCAGCTACCAAATCCTTGCTAAGGACTGGCTGACTTTAGAGCCCAAAAGAAACAAAGCTTTGCAGGAAATCCATACTTGTCGGCATGTATCAGAGGCTAGAAAGCAATGTGCTCTGGCCCATCTAGCTCCAGAAGGGAGCTAATACTCACTTCTTGTTTAGTCTAACACAAAAGATTAAACTTATTTTCAGTGAAATTGATGACAGACTGGTAAGAGCCATGCTGCTGACCCTTGCAGGCTGTTGATTAGCTTGTGACTTGGTCTCCCAGGGGCTGCAACAGAAGGCCTGTTGTTCCAGACATTTAAAAAAACTCAAGGTAAAGCACTGGAAGAACAATAAAAGACAACAGCAGCACTGACTCAGAGAAGCCCAGGTGGTGGTTCCTTAGAAATAGCCAAGCAGCAGGGGGAGGTTCTGAAAAGTATTCAGGGCATTTGGTGGGTGGTTTCTGGGGTGAAGGGAAGTGCCTGGAGCACTCCTGAAGGTCTCACCTGTGCTGGCCACAACATGACCTGGTCACTTGGTGCCTTCAGGCTTTGTGGCATGTGCTGAGCAGCCATGGAGCACAATCTCCAACTCCTGCAGGAAACTTCCCTCCTGCCAGCAAAATGCCAGTCCCTAAGGCTTAACACCAAGAGAAGCCTGAAATGAAATGCTAGTGCAGCTCACTGCCTGTCACTGTTTTTCAGACTTTGGAGAACTTAGAATTAAGTTCTTTTCTGGAATTTATTTTTCTCAGCCCTAATGAAAACACATTTTGTAGTTGCTAGTGTTTTAAATTGAGTATCAGTGTCAATAAAGACAAGCCTTTTCCCAGGGTGGGGGAAAAATATAAAACTGTCTCAAATCTTCCACTCATGCAAAAGTAAACAACCCTAAAGCATTGAAGAATTAAGTAAAATATATGCCTCTTTTCACTGGGAGTCCACTGGGCGTGAGTAAGTGCCAACTGAGCTCTCACTTGCACCACCATCTCCCGTGATAGCACCAGGGCCTAGAGGTGCAGAAGGATGTGTTTAGGTGCCTTGCCATGTGACAACATCTTTGCTCCCAGTGGTGGAACCACCAGAGGCTCCTGAACACCAGCAGGGCTGTAAATGGGAAGGACTTTATCTCCAGCTTCCCCATCCAACCTAGCCCAGAGAAAAAAGGTGTTCAGCCACAGCACAACTCACAGAGCAGCTAAGGAGAGAGGCATCACAGCACTGCCCTGCCACAGAGGGTCATCCATCCTCATCTGGATGCAAGAGATTTTGTCAGAGACACCAGAATTCATTTGGCTGGGCTGCAACCCCTAGATTGCAATTGCTGTGAATACTACAGCACAGAGCCTCTTCAGCTGATGTCTAGAAACTGCTTGTGGTTTCAGAGCTCTTGCTGATGAATTGCACAGCAGCTGGTCATATTGGGAGGGCTCTGCTTATTATTTTCAACTGCTATCTTGCATGGAAGGAAAATCAAAATACTTTCCTCAAGGTAATTGGCTCTAAAACAATTGAAGGTTTTTCCACAAAATTGTAATGCAATTAGGACTGGCATTTTAGATAATTTATATCTCTAAAGGTATGTTTATGCCATCATACCCTTATTTTGTGAAAAAAAAAAGAAAAAAAAGAAAAAAAAGAAAAAAGAAAAAGCTGCTGGCAAGAGAAAGCCTATTTTGCTATTAGAGGCAATCAGGCAATGAAATACAGATTAAAACCATCATCCACCTAGTACTGATTGAAAGACAGCAGAATGCCAGGATCATCTCTGAGGTGTGATCATGGTTGGGTAGGATGCTGTGTCACCAACCACACATCTGCAGGTTTCCCATTCAGTTTTCCATCAATGCCAAATGATGTGTCATCACTTGCCTTCTGCTGCAGCACCTCAAGAGCTACCCTCCCCAGCTGCCCTGCCAGCTTGGATGGGAGCAGCTGGTGCAGCTGGGAGCACCAGGCCCACCACACAGAACAAAACCAGCAGCCACACCAGTGCCTGGGTTGTGTTTTTGATATCCAGAAGCATCCCAAGCAGAGATGCCAAACAATCCAAACACAATGACAACTCCAGAAGTGCATGAAACAGCTGATGAACTTGTTGATAAGGGATATTGTGACAGCCAACAGCATGGACATTGCATTGCCTGACACCACTGGGAAGCTTCTGTTTCCCTGATTACCAAAAGGTCCAAGAGTACAGATGGGGAAATGAATGCTCTCTGCCTGCCTGGTCCTTATGTTTATACTTAACCACCTTTGGCTGACTCTTGCCTAAGATACAGTCCAGGGCCAGGGGCATTTTCCCTGACTGCAACAGATGCTGTGATTGAAATTATGGGATGAAAACCTTTAGTCTCCTGACCTAGGTTGAAGCAAATATATTGGCTCAATTATCATTACAAATAGGTCTGAACTGAAACTGGGGAGACACTGAACATCTCTTCGGAGCCACAGCAGCTATTTAAGGGTGGATGTCCTGTCCTCATGACAGTATGAACCAAAGTCATGGATTCAGACAATCCCCATTGAATGACATCTGGATGTGGTCCCTAATGGTAGAGAACTCACTGACTGTATTGCAAGAGTAACTCAATATCCATGGAAAAGTAAAGATGTCCCTTACCCTTGGTTGTAATCCAGCTGACCCATCAGTACACTGTGCAACTACAGAAAGTACAGTGGGAAAGAAAAGCAAACAGAGGAACGAAAAGCAAACCCAAGAGCTGTACTGCTGTACAAAGCAGGTGATCACACCCTTCTGTTCTCAATCAGATAGACAAAGGAGCCATCTGCTGTGCCCACAGGTTGATCTGCCTATATTTGCTAGATCCATGTTTGCAAAAACCTACCTTGAGACACATGGGAGCAGTTTGGGAACCTGGCCTTGGGGTCACAGACCTGACCCCAGACTGGCCAAGAGGGGACATGAATGTCCTGCCTGGTCCTCTGTGCTTTCCAGTGGCCTGTGACACAACACACATCCCAAACTGTAAGCAGAGACACGTTTAGCTCCACTGCTATGAGGTCATTCAATTCAGTTAAAATTTTAACAAATCCAAATGCAGCTTAACATGCAAGGCTATGAACAGGGATACTCACTATTGGGCTGAGTCGTTAAGTTGATATTCCCGGGACCGGTTGAAGCATTCTTGGATCCCAGAGTCTGCCCAGAGCCTCATCATAGCTGACAGCAGCTCTGGAGAGAAGGGCTCTGTGTCCTCCATCCGACTTACGACATCGCAGACCATCTTGGCATCAGCCTGCAGAGGAAAGAAATAAGAGCTCACAGAGATGCTTAAGGCAGAATTTGGAGCCAGAAATTTCAGAAACAGTTCACCAAACCATCAGGAGTAAAGAGGCCGTGTTTCTCAGGATGGGGCTTCGGCATCCACACTGTGTGATCCAGCTAAAAGGGCAAAGGAGGACGGAGGAAGGAAATCACAAGGAAAAAGATTGTTTGTGCAATCCACCTCATATCAACAAGTATTTCTATTCAACAGACAAAGCAGTCTGCACTGCATGTGTGGAATTTCACAGGAACAGATAGGAATTCATACATGTACAAGGATATTTAAAATTGTTAGCAACAATGCCTTGCTTTAACTGAAAGTGGAAACTTGCTGAAGTGGGGGCTTTGTATCAGAAAGAAAGCAGAAAGACTCCAGAAACAATTCTTTCCAGATGCTGGTTTATTGCTTTTCCTAAATTCTTGTTCTTTGCTATAAGTCCCTGCTATGAGGGCTAATTCATGTTAATGCAGACCACCTTGGCTGGCTGTGGGGCTCTGTGACTCAGAGGGAGAGGAATCTCCCACGGTTACAGAGCATGGCAGTGAGGGCAGGGCCAGCTGGCCATTTTCAGATGGAATCTTTTTCGGTGAGAAAAAATGAGATTCATAGGGACAGCAATGTTTCCTGGAGGATAGGGCTCTGACACAACCTGGGTCTGGAAGATGTCTCAGATTTAGGATGGGAACGTCTAGACAGCCTTAGAATAGCTGAGTTCAGCCTTCCTGTAATAGTCCACAGTGGCTGATGCTTCACTCGTTTGTGAAAAAGGACACCCAAATTCATGACTCTGCTTGCTTTGCAAGAAGCAAACTCCCACAGCACCCACAGACTCCTGAAACCCTTGGGATGTTGACTAATCTGCAGAGTTTTTCTTTCATTGCTTTGAAAATCTCATATTTCTACTAGCTGAAACAAACCCAATTATTATTGCTATAATTAATTGGAAAAGAGGAGCTCTTGTTCCTTGTGTGTGTGCAGCAAGCTTGTGAAGACAACCTTCTTGTTTTACTCTCTTGTCTCTTGTGTGCTAGACTGAACCCATTCTTGGCCAAATGCAGGTGGAAATCTTTGCCTTCCAGGGTGTTTGATCTAAGCCAGCAAGTGCAGACCAGAAACAAGTGCAGGCTCTGCTCCTGCTCGTGCTTTGCTGGGGACAATCAGAAGTGCCATCATTAAGGAGCACCACAATAACCTTATTGTATGGATGGGAATGACAAGTGTATGGCAGGTCTGCATGGCCAGGATCAAAACTCTGTAACCTCTTTGTTAAACACCGAAAATGTGGAAAAATTGCAGGGCACCAAACTGAAAGCACTGGAGACTGAAGCTGCTGGAGATTTCAGTGCTCAATGAAAGAGCCTCAGGTGCCCTGAACAGCCTTTATGGGCTGAAGAAGTCTCAGTACTGTATGTCTCAGTATTGTATCCCATAAAACTTAATGGGGTGGACTCTATGCTTTGAAGGCTTTATGAACATAAAATCTTTCTCACAGAGCACTTAACTTCATATTTTAGTGCCCAGGAATCCTCCCAGCCTTCTGTACAGGCTCTGCTCATTTTGGAGAAAAAGTATTGGTGACTCACACCTCAAAGCCAAGACAAACTAAGAACCTTGAAGAGTTCAGTTAATTTCAAAAGCTTGTTTTCTGCCCTGGAGTCCTTTGTGAGCTGAGTGAATATTCATAAATCATCTGTATGGTTTGTCTGCCCTGCTGGATCGGCAGTTCTGCTCTTTTCACAGACTCTAAATGACACAAAACCTGCTAATGGCTGCGGTCTGCCTTGGCCCCAGTATTTGTGTATGGGTGATTCAGGAAAGGCATCCATGCTTCCAGTCAGGTAGAAGGATGTCTTTGTACGTTATCTTGACTGCTGGAGGGGGTTGTAGGTATAAGTCACAGATCTGTCCATCTGTCTGTGATGGCAAAGCACATTTGAAGCTCTCCAGCTGTCATGGGCACGGTCTGGGCTTCTTCTGAGTTTTGTGGATTTAACTGCAGGCTGCTCTTTGCAAAACATCAGAGGCAATGGCACAGACATCGTGTTTTCTGTGCTGGGAAATAGCTGCATCACCTTTACTGAGATTTGTGGCAGTTCCCTGTGAGTAAGACCCAGCACAGGGGGGTTTTGAGCAGAAGACAGAGATGAACAGCAATGACAAGGCAGAATGGGAGTGACCAGGCACAGACATTTCTGGCTGGGGTTATTTGTGAGTCTGTTGGGCCAGAAGTGGGGCTGAGCACGTAGAGCAGGGGATTATTTTGGTACATGCTTCTCTGCAGTAACTGGAGGTCCCTTCTGGGGACAGGAGAGGCTCTCCTCCCACAGCATGGACACCTGCCTGCAGGGCAGACTGAGAATCAGCAGGCTGAAACAGGGGAAGAACTCAAAGGAAGGTTTATTGCTTCTGCTGAACAGTAATAACAATATTCCAGACTTCGTTTTATTTTGCAGAGTGAACCAGTAAAAGAGTGAATCTATAAAACTCTTGGTTTTACAGATCCAGAAAAAGCAGGTGCAATGAGTACTTTTAAAAATACCCCTTCCCCCTGCCAAGATTGAAGTCCCTCTGTCAAGGAGCATGGGGCCATCCAGGAGTTCAGGCATTTGTTAGATGATTTAACGAGCAATTAAGGATCCAAGAAGAGAAGATACCCCTTTCTTTTCTCACTCTCCAGGCTGTGTCTCAAGCTGGGAATGACATTAAAATCTCCAACTCCCCCTGGGCCCAGCAGGTAGATTTTTAAATACTGCCTGATTGACTTTTCCCTGCCTGCCTCCCCTGGGTCTGCTGTTCCTGCTTTTCCCGAGGTGAGAGGAGCCGAGCCTCCTGCCACGCTCTGCCTCTGTACTGCAGCCAGCAATTAAATAAAGCAAAACAAAACAGGCAAACCAGCCCCCCACTCCCCTGCCTTGCAGTTCCCATCCGACAGGCTGCTGTTAATGAACATCATGGTGGCATTTCAGCTACCTCGGGAGCTAAAAATAGGCAGTGCTTGGCCCCTGGGATTGCTGGAAGGAGCTACAAAATGGTGCAGGGCTCATTCCACCACTGCTGCTTCTGCCATTCCCAGCTGCTCTGCATTCTGTCTCCTTGGAACAAGACATCTGGGAGGGGGGTAAGAGGTCAGGGTGGTCTCCTTCATGCTGGTTCTTACCCAGCATGAGCATGCTAGCCTGTCTGCAGCATTCTGACACGTCCTGCTGCCATTTCCCAATGGCTTGTGTTTTCCATAGCAGGTGAAACCCTAACACCTGAGCTGAATGCCTTTGGGCAGTTCATTATGGAGAGTGGGACTTGACTTTGTGTCATTCCTGAATGCTGATTCCATCCACCTACAGCAGGAGAATTAAAGCTGGCTGGGCATGGCCTGGGGAGACAGCTGAGCTTAGAGACTGTGGTAAGGTGAAATTACACATCCAGGCTTTAGACATCAAGCCAAGAGACCAAATAAGTCTTTACTAAAGAACAGACCTGCGCTCTGGTTGGGGAATGGAGAGGGCTCTCTAAGGACAGGGCAGGGTCTCAAATCCACAGGCAAATGTGAACAAGAAGCTTGTAAACACAGTGGGAAGTTGGAATGTGTCATTCCTAACCCCAGGTTGTGGGCTTACCTGTGCACCACACTTCTGGTATAAATCCAGTTCAAAAGGAGATCTGTTCTCTCCCTAACCTGGATATAACTGCAGTTATTTAATTGTCTCCCATATGTCACTGTCACCAAGCTCACAGCCTGTGCTCAGCATACAAACTTGTGACTTGCAACAGCCACACAGCCCAATTAATGTGTTACCTGGCTGGAAGGGAGAGGGGCCCCTCCCTGCAGTCTGACACTACTGGCAGTTGTGTTTGTCTCTGCAAGCAAGTTATTTTCCATCACCCTGATACAGACCACCCCTAATTACTTGCTCCTCACCACCACCCATGACTGGTGCCCATGAAGATACCAGCAAAGCTGCTGCTGCCCTGGCTGCTGTAGAGCCACACAGGAGTAGGACCCAGGTCCCCATCTCTGACTATCCTAGGGCAAATCCTAGCTCTGATCCTTTGAATTGCCTGGACACTGGCTAGGAGACTTTCTATTTTAATTTTTTTTTTCCAAAAGGAATCATTTTCTGGAAGGGGAAATTTAAGGGAGAGGCAAAACCTTGTGTGAAGCTGTGTGGTACAAATCTGCTAAACCTTACAGAGCTGTGCTGTGTTACAGCCAATGGAGGTATCAGCTGGTGTGCCACACTGTACTGTCCTTTCCTTTTGCTGAACTAAATCCCAGTAAATATAAAATTTTTTTGCTATTATTTGCTCTGATTAATAATACTTGTCACTCAGCCTGTCTCAAAGGTTAACCCTGGGGCAATTTCGTCTAGTGGCTGGTTGTACCAGGAGCTGCTTCTCTGAACATTTCAGAAAATCCATGCAGTGGGGGAAAAGATAATCACTATAAGCACTTCAATTTGGCTGGTGGTACGAGGCAAATCAGTGCAGTACCAATCATCAGCAAGCAATCTTGTGAAAATAGTAGTGGCCATCATGAGTCATGAACCTGAGGATAATCATACTGATGTCTAGAGACCATCCAGCATCCAAAAAGGACATCCTTGGAAGGGAACCCTTGTGGGGCACCAGATCCTGACCTCAGGGCACAGCAGTATGTGCCTCTGCTACTCCAGTGAGAAATTATGTCCTGTAACTTTGTGGCAGAACGTGTCTCATAAACTGAAACCCTCATCCTTCTTACAGACTGCCTCAGGAATATGGACCCCACTATCAGACAAAGAGTGGTTGCATTGCAGCAAAAGCCAGTGATTTTCACAGCCTTTCAGCCTGATTACATCCTGGAAACAAAGCATGGCTGGTGAATATATCTTTTCCAGAGACATCCAGGGCCTAGCTCCAAGTCCATAGAAGCTTTTGTAGACACTGAATAAATAGCTACATGTATGGCTCTCCCCCTCACTCTCCCTCTCTTCCTCACACATCTGTGTTTCAGAGCTGACCTCTCAATCTGTGGAAGTCTGTCTGGCATTAAGCAGCTGCTGTGCATTGTGGGAGAGACAACTTTCCTCCTGCACCCTTCCATCTACCCTCAGAACATTTAATTGAGGCCTCCCACCTCGGCTTGGCATTTGGCTTGCTGAGAGATCCTGGAAGGCACTGAGCAGGTAAAAATCTATCCAGTGGCTTATTAATATCTATCCCTTTGGAGATTACCTTGAGGTGGGCACCCAAACTTCCCCTCTTCACTCTCCTTAGCTGGAGGTGGAAACACAAAACTCTGGACAGAGATCTCAGTAGTCTGGGAAATGGGGTTTGCACAAAAGCTCAGCGTAGTGCTCTCTAGCAGTCTGCATCACACAACAAAGCTAAGCCTAAAATGTTAAGTTAGAGATGGCTGGCTTTCCACAGAGTCACAGTAGCCATCTACCCTCGTGCAAACCTCTCACAGAAAGGTTGGCTGACGTGGACACAATGCCGAAGGGCTGCCATCTGTCTGGGAGCAGACAGACTCTTGTGTGCAGAAAACACAACCAGACAGCCATGGTGGCATCCAGATCTTCTCACGAGCTTGTGCTGTCCGGCTGGCAATTAGTACAGCCCTGATTTTCATATCCTTCTGGAGCCAAGAGGGCACTATCACCTCTGACTGTTTTGGCCAAAGAGTTCTGTGTGTCTGGGAAGTGGTCTAGGACCTCTAGCCTGAAGCCTTGTTATAGCTGGTTTTTTCTGTCTGTTGCTTCCTGTTTGGGCAGACATTGAGCAGGACTGATATTGCAGATTATGATGTTTCTTACAGCAGGCCAAGTGCTCTGTGTTCAGTACTACCTTCATTCCCATTCTGGATGATACTGTAGTTGGCCAAATAAAATTTGCCATCCCTTATGTGGGTATTACCCTCTTTTCCCCTCCTTCAACACATATAAAATAATATTCCTGGTTTGCTTGGACTGATGACTATGTGGCAATCCAGAGACTGGATAATGCATGGACTAGACTAAGCTCTTGGGTTGCCAGCTGGCTACCACCACAGTAAGAAATCCTATAGCTCCATATCCTGTAGAAAATAGTGGTTCATTCACTACTGGGGGAAAAACCCATGACCCAACAACACAGAACTCGACCTACAAGGACAAGTTATTTCCTGAAATTGCTTTTTTTCTAGGAAATGCAGGGTCCTCCCCTCTTCTTGAGGAGCTCAGAGTACCTCTAGAGCTGGGCAAGACAAACGGGTGGGTAGCTGACCTGATTTTTCCAAGCAAGAATGGAAAAGCCAGAAAGCATGTGGTAAATGGTCTCAAAATAGGTCCTGACACACTAGCTGCAAAGGCAGGAAAGAAAACAGCACTCTGTCCATCCCAGTCCCCTCTATTTCAAGAAGAGGGCATCCCCAAGAGTCCAAGAGCCACTGCATGCTCCCCCAGCATTGCTCCAAGAACAGGATGCTTTAATGGGTCCTCTGCCCTACAAGCACTGAGCAAAGCGTCTGGCTGCAGACCTGAAAGCCCAAACGTCATCCCTCGCTGAGGACTTCCAGGCCATGCAGGCACAGACAGCACTGCCCACCAGGGAGGGGATGAGAGACAGAGTCACAGATAGGGGACATTAGCCGCATGGCTTCATGCTCTGCAGGGAAGTGCTCTGCCGCAGTGCTCAGGAGCAGGCTGGAAACACGTCAAGATGAGAGAGCAAAATCCTTGCAGCTTACTGCCCTTCTCCTCTCCCTAATATGCTCTGCTGGGTAGAAGTCCATAAAATGTAACAGCACTGGAGTATTTGTGCTGCAGTAAATGGCAGGGAAATGCCTGAGATGCCACAGTGAGAACACAGGTAGGGAAGCTATATTGGTTCCTGGCATTTGTAAAATAAATGGATATTTTCCATTCATTGCAACGCGGACAGCTGAGGCTGAACAGAGTGGGAGTGGTGGTGATTCTCTGGGAACCCACTCTGGATTTGGGAATTTCTGATGGGTTTAGCTTGCACATCTTCCACTCCTGAAATGTCTTTAGGATTTTCCACACCAACATCCCTCTGGGCGATTGTGTTAAAAGTGGCAGGGCAGAGGGGACAGTTTCATTCCAAGCTTTCCCACCACAAAGGGGGAAAACAGGCTTTGCCTTTGGAACAGAAAGGGAAACCAGCTCCTGTGGTGGGTGCATTCCCAGGAGAAAGATTTTTTTAACATCTCTGGCTAAATGCCACTTGTGTATGACGGTTTATAGGGTAGTGCCTTCCTGCTGGGAAGTTGTGCAGTGCTGGAACTTAGTAATTAGTTTAATGCTCAGAGTTTGATGCTGAACGGTGGGTGCTAATCTCCACTCCACAATTAATCTCACAGATTTATCAGTGCCTCTGTGATGAGGGACTAAGCCTGTGGGTTACATTCATCTGTCCCTGAAGAAAGAGGTGATGTTTCAACCAGAGAGCACCAGAGTGTTTAGTTTTATGGTCCTTTTTTACTTGGTGATCTCTGTGGAAGGTATATACCTAAAGGAAAACAGGGAGAGGGAAAATCCCTCCCTTTGCCCCTACCCTGTTAAATTTCATCTCCCTGTTGCCTCTTTTCTCCTCATAACCCATAATTTCTTCTGTAACCCATAACTGGGATGTCTGGGTAGGGATTTTGTACTGCCCTCCTCTGACAGAGCAGTCAGTGGGTTTGCTGTGCTTACTCAAGCTTTGTGCCTGATGTGGGGGGTCTCAAAAATTATTTCTTGCATTGCTGATGTGACATTAGCCATCACAGCAGCCAAAGAATAATGATTCTTCCACTCGGCAGCAGAACTGAAAATTTAAGTGGTGTTAAAAATCAGCTTGGATGAAACGTGGATTCTCCTGTGAAACCAAAATCCTCTGAAAAATTTAATTTCACATCCAGCCAAAGCACTTGCCTTAAGTCCTATCAAAATATTTTGAATTATTTAGGTGCTCAGTATTATTTTTTAGAAGTATGTCAAATCTCAAACAAAAATTTTGGGTTTGAATGAAAGTTGGGAAAATGAAAACAAATTACTTTGTCCTTTCAGGAATGCAAAATCCTCTTGAAAAATTCTGACATAATTTCCTCTTGTCCATGACTACATGTAGATTTTTACTGGAGTCATAGATTTTAACTGGATTTGTAGATTTTGACCAGATTTTACAAATGGTTTTGGTTCCTTTCAGACTGTTTTTTAGCCATTTCATCAAGCATTTCTGTCCAGGTCTATTAATAAGTAGACATACAAGGGGGAAGGACTTCACACGGACACATGGCAGGTTTAGATTAGAAATTAGAAGAAATTCTTCCCTGTGAGGGTGATGAGGCACCAGCACAGATTGCCCAGAGAAGCTGTGGATGCCCCATCCCTGAAAGTGTTCAAGGCAGGTTGGTTGGGACTTTAGGCAACGTGATCTAGTGGGAGGTGTGCCTGCCTAAGGTAGGGAGGTTGGAATAAGTTGATTTTCAAGGTTCCTTCCAACCTAAACCATTCTAGGATTCTATGGTATTAACACTGTGAAGGGGATAGACTGAAACAAGATGCTATTCACCGAGTGACTGGTTAACAGAATTTTGCCTATGACTTTTTACTACTACAATCCTTGTTTAGCTTCTCTCCCTCTTAAACTCCAGGTGACTGTGAATCCTTCTCTGCAGGGAGGAGCAGAGGTGGGGGTAGAGGAGCATTTGGCTGAGGTTCTGCTGTGAGTGGAAGCTGCCTCTGATGGGGCTGAGGTTGAGCAGTGACTGGTCAAGGAGTCTGTAGCTGTTTAAAAGGAGCCACAGAGTTCAGAGCAGATGAAAGACAGATTTTTAGTTAAATCTCCCCTGTGCTGCTGTATTTCCAGCAAAATCAAGACTTGGGTGCTTGTAACAGGCTTGGAGGAGTTCTTCCTTTGATCAGCAGGGATTACAGAGACTAACCTCCAGCAAGTTCCTCCTTACTGGAGCTGAGGCACATCACACACTAACAGATTTGCTTACACATTGTTTCAGGTTGCTGCAGAGAAAAAATGTCCTATATTTTCCTTACAAGAGCACCAAGAAATTTCCCCAACCCTTTGATAGGGGGAGGGTGGGAGAGGAAGAAGAGGGAAAGGGAAAGAAGACAGAGGGGAAGGAATCTGATGGGTTGAGTGTGAGCGTTGCTGTTCCAGGGGAAGCTGTTCTCAGGGATATTAAGAGGAACTTTATTTTTATTAACTGCTCTTTTCAGAGAAAATGGATAAATGGGACCTCAGGTGCATCATTAGATGACAGGATAGTTCATAAGATAAGTGGCTGGCAGAGAACTACCTTTCTAACAGCTCAACAAGGGTAGGCAGAAATAGGCTGGGGGGCTGGAAGAAGTCTTTGATGCTGTTGTGTATATTTATTATTTATTCTTCTGGTACAAATATAGCATCAAAAAATATCAAAACCAAAAAAAGCCCATAAACTGTTGTCACTGGATTAGTCCTACATCTCTGTAACCATGGCATCATGTAGTAACGACAAGAAAAATCAGCAACAATGGGAAAAAAGCTCCCAGCATTTATGACACTTGTGAGGGTGAGGCAGACTTCCTTGCTCTGGTGAGGATGCACCAGAAGGGATAAGAAAATCTGAGGGCATCTTACTAGCCAGGGCATCTGTGAAAGCTCAGCTATGGTGGAAAATGCCACAAAACAATGGAATTGTTCCCTTGAATGTAAGCCTGTGTGATACAAACAGAGGATATAGGGTGGATTCCCCCCTAAAACCCTTTGCTGCCATTACAGGTCACCTCAACCCCCACAGAACAGTGGGGATGGCCCCAGTGCCTGCCTGTAGCCAAGAATGGAAATGGCTGCACCATCTCAGCACCATGGTCGAGGCTCTTTGTCACTGTGACTGGCTGGTGCTCATCTCTGGGGGTGTGGCAGCGCCAGTCCTCACCCTCTGTCTCTCATGTTCATCCTATTTCAGTGCATTCCCCTCTGTGCTCCCTCTCTCTTTGTGCCACCCTCCCTGGGTCTGCAAGCCCTGCAGCTGCTGCAGTGGGAAGCCCTCCCTGGTGGCTGTACAGAGCAGAGGGCTGTGCTGACATGAATAGCAAGGCACGAGCTTAATACTGTACAGAGTATTTCTTGGAAAATTATATGTATTCACTTTTTTCTGCAATACTTTGGCTAGATTGGAAATATTTCAACTACCACCCGGGGATTAGGGAGCTTCTTTTAATATGCTTTTGTTTTGTTTCTTTTTTTTACATCTTTGCAGAAAAAGGAGTAAAAGCCTCCTCCAAAATGTCCTCCATGGAGGGACTGGGATTTGGCAGTGTCATGCAGTGATGCCAGTGGATAATAGGATGTGATAACAGTACAGTCTGACTGCCTCCCAGAGCCCCTTTGCAGAACAGGTCAGACTTCTCCCACAGATGGATTTGGGACAGAAGTAACCAGCATCCTCCAGCCATCCAGCTGGGAGCAAAGCTCACATTTAGGGTCTGTTTGTGCTGCCCTGGACTTGCCAAGCAGCACAGAGCAGAACTGCCAATGAAACCTTGGAGCAGAGATTTTCACAGCTGCCTAATGAGTCTAGAAATCTGATTTCTTCTAAACTAAGCAGCCCAGGCCCGTAGTCACCATGTCCATCTCGGCAGCAGAATGCACAGTGGGTCCCTCCATGGCACAGCCAGCTAGTTGGAAAGTGAGAAGCCCCAAGAAATCAAAATTCTGCAATTCCTAACTCCTCTCTATTTTCCCTTCCTGGTTACTTTGGCTTTTTCTCTCCTGACAAGCCCCTCTCCCCAGCACTACTGCAGCTCTGCCTGCCTGCAGCCACCCCAGCCCCAGGAACAGCCCTGCCTCTCTGGAGATGCCATTTCTCTTGCAGGCATTCGGCTCTCAGTGCATCGCAAAAAAATATCCCCAGTGGAGTGAACGATGCCAGTAAGGCTCTTGCCTTCCCTCCACCTCCCAGGGCTACTTTCTGCCTTGGCTACGAGCCTGCTGCATCTTTGTGTGGTTAATAAAAATAACCTAAAAGTACTCGGGAGCAGACAGAGCAATCCCAGAGACTCCAAACATCTAAGGGGCTTTGTTTCCAAGGCAACATCTTGTCTCCTAGCTGCAAAAGGCCACGGGAATGAAGGCAGCCTATGGAAAATGAATAGCTAAATGACAACAACAACAAAAAAATCTGCTGGGGAGCGTTTCAGAGAGGGAGGGGTGTTCGTAGGGGGGCCACGAAAGAGCGAAGCTAAACAAGCCAGGAGTGGCTGCACAGAGCATGCAAAGGGACAGGGTGCAATTTATCTCATGAGAAGCTCAGTCCTGCCCCCATTGAAATGCAGAGCACCACTTCCACAGACTTAATGGGAGCAGGGGAGCTTGCACAAATCAGCTATTCTTTTCTTTCCCCCCTTTTTTAAGCCACAGTGTTTGAAGATTGCAGCTAGTTAAAAATAATCTATTGTCCAAGTCAGAGACTTCCCCGGTCCCAGGAGCTCCCCAGCCAGGGCTGCAGCTAACTATTGATTTTGGTCACCCCAGTTTCCCACTGCCAGAGCTGCCTCCTCCCTCCACAGCCCAGGCAGAGGCAGGCGGGAGGTGCCAGAGCACCAGAGCATCCCTTCAGCTCTCGCAGGAAAGAAGCATCTTTTCACCCATTTTCCAAGGTCTCCAGAGCCGTGCAGTGTGTTGATATCTGTGTGCAGTCCAAGCTGTAGTCAGTCCTTTCACTATGGCTGCAAAGATGGCTTTGCTCTTACAGCCTTTTGAGCCAGCTGCCCGGATAGCAGACTTGGAGCATCAGGCATGGGGAAAGCACAGACCCCTCTGCCCCCTCGCCCCACCCACGGCCCCTGTCTGACACCACCCTCCTTTGATGAGGGCAGGTAGGCAGGCGGGTCTGGGGCTCCACCATGGTGCCTCTAATGTGCAAGCTGCCCTCATGTAAGTGACTGCTGCAGTCAAATGCCCCCGGGATCGTTTATGGGATTGATATCAGGCAGGGAGGGAGAGGCTGCCCAGCGCCAGCCGAGACGCCTGCCTGCAGATGCACTGCTCCTGTCTTTCCTCTCCCCTGTGTCTCATGGGAGTGCTAAAAGCTGAGCATCATGATGCCATGTAAGCTGCCAGAGCTTTTCCTCTGTGTCCCAGGGGGTGGCACGGATGCCCTGGGAACATGACAGGCATTGGGTCAGGAGCTCCTCCAGTCTGGGTCTCCGCTCATCAGCAGCACAACCTACATGGAGCTCCACCACGCCCGAAATGAGCTCCCAACACAGCGAGGGGAGCAGGGAGCCTGGGCATTTCCCTGCTGTGGCCAGGAGGGATTGAGGACATTAGGGTTTGTTGGTGCTGCTCTCTGTCCTGGGCTGGAGTCAGCCTTGGGTTCAAGCTCTCCCTCTCCTTTCCTCAGAGACTCTTTGGGATGATGAACAACTCAGCCATTGATCTCCTGCCTGATGTTAAAACATTTTATTTAATTAACATTTTTTTCTTTGTACCATCTCTCAATCAATACCATGTGGGCAAGAGGTTCCCAGAGGGAGAGCTGATGGGAAATGCTCACCTCACACTTTTTTTTCACACCGTCTGCTGTGAGCAGAGCCAATCCATCCACATGGATGGATGGATGACTGCTATTTATTATTCAGCTTGGTATGCAGAGCAGAGCCTCTGTCTGAGCAAGTTTTGAGATGATGAGGTTTGCTTCTCACTCCTCCTCCCTGAAATGGTTTTAAATTTAGCTTAACTTCAGGGAATTCCTCTGAAATTGCCCTGGAGAAGCAAGGCTGGAATTTGGTCCCTATAGCTCTGCCCAGAGCTGGAGGGCTGCCATGGGGAGCCTGCCTGCAGGGAAATAGAGCTGGCCTGTCTGCTGTCACACCGATCCTGATGGGCAGTGCTGGTGTGTCACCCTCCCTGACTCCTGGAGAGCAGTTGGGTACAGGCAGTGCAGGGCCTGGAGGCACAGGCTGCTGGAAAAGCAGGGGACCAGTCTGACCAGTCACTCTGTTCCCCCTCTTCCCAGGAGACATTCAGTGGGGAAAAACCCAGGCAACAGGGAGCTCTTGAGGCTCAAGGATGGACCAAGGATGGGATGAGACTTGATTTAAGAATGGGGAGAGCATGGGACTTGGATGTTTGTATCAAAACCACCACAGCCATTTTACCTTCTTGTCCCCATTTCATCCTTCTTCCAAGAACCCACTGAGAGTATTGTGCACATACTAATTTTCTATCCTAAACTCCTTTGCTGTGTTCCTGGATCACCTTCCACTGCCATAAGTTTCATCCCTACATGGCTGAACTTCACTTCTACATGAAATGATTCCTACAGATCACGTTGAGTTTTCACTTGCAAATACTCTTGGACAACTTTCAAGGCACTCACTCCCACTTAATCATGACATAAATTGTGTGGTACTCCCTGTACAACTGGTTGTCAAAATAGTTCAAAATATTAATACAGGAGCTGGGATTTTCCAAGGTAGTTGATATTGACCTAACCTGATTCACACTGGGCTTGACTGTAAATTGTTAGCAACAGGGAACAATGAATGTTCCTGAAAATCCCATCACTTGGACATAATGATGGAGAAAATAGATTTTACAGGATACATTATTATTGGGTTGTAAAAAATTCTCACCCAGTTGTCTTTAAAAATGCATCTGCTCAGGTTGTTAATGGCATTTGCATGGACAGTCTTGTCATTATGTCTGAATGAATAAATAGTATTGATTTATACTAGAATAAATTTATAGAATAAGAGCTAAAATACAGACAGCTGGATGGCTGGATTATACTTCTTTGGAGTATTTGGTGGCAAATGTGTCATGTTTTGGTTTTTCAAGAGGACTGAACAGGGCACAATACACCTGTTACCCTTGGTCCTAACATGAGCAGGTGATAAGCATCTGTTGAGCAGTCAGGGCACTCCAACCCCCTCCTAAAAACCTGCCTGCCCCTTCATTTTCTGTGCCACCCTTCTGCTTCAGGTGGCTTAGCTGATTGACTTGGGCTCGACAGACACACACACACTGAGGCTGGCTTCCAGACCCTCTGCCAGGGATAGAAAATACATGCTTACATCTCCTCCACAGATAAAAACTGTCAAGATTTCAACCTGCCTTTGAGCTGATATCTTCAGAGTAATAGGTCAGGCTGGAAATGCATTTCCAGCTCTTGTCTGCCTACCAGAAGTAAGCTCTCCTTGCCTCCTTGCCACTCCTTGTGAGCCACAGCACTCAGTAATGAGGCCATTGATGGAGCAGTGGTATGTTCTTTTGTCCCTGCCAAAACCCTGCTCCCTCCTATTCAACTCAACAAGATGTGAAGCCCTGGTGCTGCCAAGTGTCTTTTCAGCTGCCAAAGGAAAAGGAGCTAATCAAACGAGGAAAAGAGCCCAAGTACCAGGCTCCATTCCCAGCTCAAAGCCTGCGGATACAATACCCACCAGCTGGCCTGGTGGGCTCTGAGCAGCTCCTGTTCTGCCCATCCTGGGGTGAGAGCTGTGGGCTCTGCTGCTCCCGGTCCACATTACTGCTGCCTCAGTTAGCCAGCGTTGGAAAGCTGCTGCATTGATCCCTCTCAAGGCACACCACAGCCTGTACTTGTTAGTCCTTTATTTTTTCTTAAATTCTGTTCCGCAGTGCCAGCTTCCTATCTCTCCCCTCCTTATTTCCCACACAAGGAGAAAAGCCTCATGCTGCGCCTTTCATGTCCCTTGGCCTGTCAGTGGACAGCACCTTTGAAGTCATCTTTTTGGCCTCTGTTTCGAGCTCCGCAACTCAAACATTTTCTCTGTAAAAAATGGGAGGAGGCTGTTGGTTTTCAGTATCAATGTTTGAAGCAGCGTATGGGTCGCTCTCCCGTAGCGCTGCTCTGTGAGTGATGCTCGCAGAACTGTCTGGGCAGGGCTGTCAGCCCGCACTGCTGTGCTGGTTCTGCTGCTGCTCCACGCCAGATGAGGATGGGATTTGTTTTTGGCCGCACCCTGATCTGCTTGTCCACAACATTCTTCCATCTCTTCATTTTTAGCACTGGCATTAAGTATTTAGAGCATAAAATGACTAATTTGCCTCTGCAGCCGCTATGTTTTGAGGCCATTTGGGAATTGCTGAAGTTATTTGCCACCTACAGCCCAGTGAGTTTTATAAAGGGACCATACATTTCCATACTACTTCTTCCTTCCAACTGCTTATTTACCACAGAGTTACCACTGTGACAATGACTTGGGGGCACCCTCTGCTGAGGTTAAACATAGAGATTATTGAACAGCCTGCTTACTATGCACAACAGTTTAGGATGGGAGGTGAAAATACTGCTTTGCCAAATGAGTAACACCAAGTTATCTGTTTCAGCTGGAGCTGCTCCAGTGCTTTTGGCATTTCTAGGGCTGATGGACACCGCAAAGAATATTTAAGGAGACAAAAAGTAATCTGCACGCTTTGGAGGTTGGCCACAGTGTCACTGTAAATGCCTCTCTGCTCTTGTAAAAAATGCCACAGGCCCTTCAAAGGTCACGGGTACTCAGCTGCTCAGGGTCACATCTCTCCTGCCAACACGGGGCCCCTCACACTGAAGGGAGAAGCAGGATGGCTCTGAGGTGGAGAACGATGCAGTATGCTCAGCAGCCCTGCATCCCTCCTCTGATGCTTTCCTCCCTCACTGGAAAGCCTGCCTGAACAATCTATCCTTGGGTGCACTGATCCTGGCTTGGCCAGAGTTGCTGGAGGAGGGAGCAGCTTTAGCATTGCCATTGCAAACCATCCCAGGCTGGTGATGTTGCTGACACAGCACTCGTGAGCAGGGAACAGTGTCGTGGGGCTGAGCTGGTGAGCAGCACAGTGCTCCCCAAACCCAGACACTGCTAATACACATGGGGCTGGCCAGTGCCAGCAATGGTGCTGGTGCCAAATCACAGAGGGGTCAGCAAGGCCACTCCTGATGGACCTGTGACTGCTCATGCTGAACCCTGTCTCATGGCTACCCCGTATGTCACTCATCCACAGCGCTGTGGGTCTTTGATGACCTTGCTCTGCTGTGATGTGAAGGTGGCACAGGAGCTGTCCAGCAGCTCTGCTCCCAGCCTCAACATGGGAGGTGAAGTTCGGGACATGCCACTTGTGGGCCCACACTCCCTTCCATCACAGCCCATGGTCTTCACACTGCAGACCTCACCTGTGTTTTGGATCATTCACCTTGTCACCTGTGTTTTGGCTCATTCTTTGGCTCCAGGAAAACCTCTTCTGCTCTCTGGCTGGGCTAGGCATGGTCTGGCTGCATCTGCAGTTAATGCCTGCTGAGGACCAAGACATGAGCCTGTGGCCTTTCTCCAGAGGCTTAGCTGAAGGGATCATGGTCTACAGCAGGCAATATTTTGTCAATCCAGTTTCTGTTTATTGTCGTGGGTGTGGTGAGTCTTGCCTTCAACACTCACCTGTGAGCTCTGCATGTTACTGAATTAGGGATAACAAACCCCTAAGGAACAGTGTTTTGCAGGAAACATCCTTCTGAGCTGCGGTGTCAGATGCTGGTGCCCTTCTCTCTGACATCTGTGCCCTGGAAAAAGCTTTGCTTGCTCCATGGGAGTGCTGTCTCCTCACCTTTGGCCATGCTACCTTCACCTGCCCATCCAAAACCAAACCAGAATTTGTGTGATGTGGTATCTTACCTGTTTTCACTGCACTCCAGCAAGTTTTCATTCTCTTCTTCATTTCTATGAGAAGCTGTACAAAGCCTGCTCCACCATTAGGGCCTTGTCAAACAAGTAACACCCCACCAAACTTCCCATCCCACTGCTCCAGGCCAGCCTGGTGGACACAAAACCTCACAAGCTTTTCCATTTTAATGTGAATGGTCCTCATCCCCCAGCTGGGGTAATGCCCACTGGCAGGAATTTTCTGTGTTCGTAAATATTTCCCTGCTACTCTGAAGAGGCTGTTTTTCCACTCTTCGTATCAGATGAAGATAGCAGTTCTGCCAGCTCACCATGTAAATTTAATAGCATTCCAAAACCTCTGTCCTACATAAATATGAATGTATTTCATCCAAGAGGAACCTGTTATTGAAGGAGCTGCATTGCTAAATCATTCAGAAGGTTATTGTTTGACGTACTTGCAGTCAACGGTGTCTTGGCGATTACAGTTCAAAAAGGGAGGGAGGGTGGAGGAAAAGAATGAGTGGGGAGCATGAAAACCTCTTTAAATGAGGGAGCTTATGTACCGAGATCATCAAGGTATAAGCAGGGCATTGCCAAGCAGCAGGTCTGGCCCCAGGAGGATGGGCCAGCTGCAAGCAGCTCTACAAATTATTCACTGGCAATTGCTTTCTTGCTGCTGCCCTGACTTATTTACACTCCAAAAGATTTCTGAAGTGTGTTTATTTAAGAAAGATAAATCCAGAGGCTCTGGGAGGGAAGAGGAGCTTTCCAAAGGAATAAGGCCCGGGCATGACACAATTCATTTCACTCATTAACCCCTCCTCACAAGAAACACACTAAGTGCTTATGCATTATGCATCATCAGGAAATTCTGATTTGATGGAGACTGAAGGTTAAAAGGCATTTCTGTGCTTTTCCTTACTCCTTACTGTTGTGCTGGAAGATGGAGAGATATCATGGAGGTGGGGAAAATTGGGGGAGTGAGAGCCCCTGTACCCTGACACTGAGTGCCACAGTGCAGATGGGAAAAGCTTCACGGTTGTGGAAGGACATGTGTTCCTCTGACGTTAATGTCTCCTACTGAATTCAAACATTTCCACCCTCTTTAGTAAATTCCCTACTTTCTCTGAAGAGTATTGTGTCATTGGTACACAAACCCACCCAAATCCTCACCTTCAGACCTGTTAAGAAAGATAGTTCTGGGTACTGCAAGAACTTGGAGAAGGCACAAGGTCCAAACAGAGACCTTGTTCAGGCACTGCACCTTCCTAAGTTTGTAAACCAACAGGTGTAAGACCTCAGAGTTTCTAAGCTGATTTCAGTCATTTAATTGATGATGCAACTGTAGATATCTACATCTCTGTCCTTTACTTTTTATTGATTCATCTGTTCCTCAAGCAAATGTTTAAAATGAATTTGCTTTTTTTACACCTGCAAGTTGCAAGTGTTGTAAGATGTCAGTCCAGTCTTTTGGAGGGCACATATTTATCTGCCCATAACAAGCTGGGTGTATAGCTGTAAGGGATAAAAGCCTTTTTACCCTGCAAAAGTGTCCTTTGGGAGCATGTGCCTCACAAACAAGAACCCCCACTAGCATTTCAGAGACATCCATCATGGCCATCGTTCTCCTGGTTCTGGTGCAAGGCATCTAAGACTGACGCCTGGAGAGCCCAGGTCTCCTGGGTTACCATGGGATGACAATGCCATATCATTTTGCTGTTGATCCACCTCCAGATAAGAAGTAGTTATTTTCTTGTTGCTTTGCTCCTCCACATGATGCTGTTCAGCCCTTTCTAACAGCAAAGGTTAGGACCCCATCTTGTTTTTACTTAGGTTCAGCTGCATGGATAATTCATATGAAGTGTTCACTCCCAGTGCCACTGGCTGGAAAGGCATCTCTGACATCACTGGCCTGGCCCTACTCTGGCTCTTAAACAGCACGTACTCGTTTTTATGATGAGTGAAAGATGTCTTTCAGAGTTCTGCTGAAAGTTCTGCTGAGCTGATCAGGGTTCAGAATTTGCTTTCTGGCAACGGGCTTCCATAGTCAGATATTCCTCATGCATTGCAACAGGGTGAAGCTATTAAAAATACAATTTAATTTTGGTCTCTCTGCTGATCAGTCCAGTGGGAATTCTCACTTTACTCAAACTTTAATGTTTTCCTTGTAAATTTCAGTAAAATCAGTAATTGGTCTGATAATTGAATTTTCAGATCATGTGTCAAAGGAATAATGACATGCATGGGATAAGCAGCAGTCTGCCTCTGGAAGCCCAAACATCTGAAATGGAAAATTCTGCAGAATTTAGATAAAGATTTGAATATACTGCTGTGGAGCTAAGAATAGACCATATTATTTATATCCTCAGAGGAAGCAGCAGAAATCACAGAGATCTTCAGAGACTAAAGATGGTCTGACAGTTGTGCACAGGAATTGTGCTCATGGAGCTGACGTGCAAAGTTACTGACGTCTCAGCACAGCCACACCGCTCCCAGAGGGCCCCATGGACCAGCCAGCATTTCATGCAGAAGAGAAATGCCAGGCTTTTCCCTCCTGGAAGACACACTCAGGGTATCTTCAAGTACCTAGGCAGAGAGGGCAGTAACGTGCCCATGGCAGAGGTGCCTTGTGCCCCACCAGGTGTCATCTCCCCTGCTCTGAAGTCCCTGTGTGCTGCACTGTGTCTCATGTTTCCAATGGAGAGACTAATGTCAGAGATTCATTAGTGTTTTCCCATTGAGTTATTCTCGAGGTCCATTCCTTAGTAGGAGCTGACTTCTAACTAGACTGGAGAATAAATTAAACAGCTAGTAAGAAAAATTCAAAACATCTTTTCAATTAAAAATAAAATAAAATATAGGCTTCATAGCCATAACAGATGCCTGCATTTCTCTGAAGTTCACATACTTTAAGAACTGTGCCCCTCTCTCCTGGGACCATGACAGCAACACTCAGTTTTTCCCGTACTTCAGATGCTTTCAAGCTTGGAAGCATTTCCAGAAGTACAATAAATGCCTGCTTTCAGCTCTTTTTAAATTATTCTTTATTTTCTCCCAAGCATGTTTCTTGTTGCTTCAGTGACACTTTCCACCTTCTCCTCTAGTTCACTATCTCCCAAATTCAGGGTGACCATCGCCAACCCTGAAAAAGGTGGAGGGGTCCTGTTTCCTCCCTCTCCCAGTTTGTGCCTCCAGTGGCTTTGGTGATATTGCTTCTGCTCACATTAACATACAGGAGAGGAGAATGAGGGCCCATGAGCCCCCTCCTGCTGGGTCTGTGTGATACCTTCTTCCATCAAGTCAAGGCTACAGGGATGTGTGAGATGAAGGTTGGAGCGTGCCCATCCGCAGGGGTAGGAGACAGATGCTGGGTGGGAAGCACGGCTGCAGCTCCAGGAGGCTCAGGTGCCAGATGAAGGATCTGCTTTCCTGGGAGGAACAGGCAGTGCCAAGCACATGCTGCATCCAGGACTCTCCCCTGCAGAGGAGGGGAGCAGGGGCTGTTCTCACACTGCCTACGTGGGTGCCACCAGCCTCTTCAAGGAACTGCAGTCAACACTTGCAAAGAAGGTGATCACTCATCGCTCTCATCAACTTAGGTGTGGAGGGAGAGATGATGTTCACACTAATTCAGGCTTAATTATTTTCTTATTTTTTTCTTTTGACATGAGATGTCTTGTATAGCTTTGCCAATCCTATGTCCATCAGGGCCAGCTGGATGCTGAGGTTTCTTCTCAGTGCCATGACAAGAACTTACACTGTTTTTTTGCAAAACAAATGTGCCAACAGATTTTGGCAGGTGTTTCTCCCCATGCCCTGTTTAGTTAGTATTCAACTTCAGCAGTATCAAATGTTTGCACTACAGCAATGGCAAAATATTCTCCCGTGTTTTTTTCCTTAAATTTTAATTTTCCTCTCACTTTCATTTATCAGCTAAGCATTGGTATTGCTATGTAGGAAAAATTAAGATATTCAAACTGTTCTGCTCAGCTTTTCACTGTCAAATATTCCTGCAGAACCACCTTCCCTGAAAATGGTGGATTTTGAAAAATCTGCATTTTTAGACAGAAAATTACTTCCAGCGAAATAAATAAAATTGGATAGAGTACATGTGCTGGCATTAGCTCAGCTCCTTCCATCTCAGGGAAGGGGAGTTGTTTTAAAATTCAATCACTTGGATGTGCAGGAAAAAATGGCTCTGATTTGTTTTGATGATTAAAATGTCCAAAAATATCAGTTTCCTGTCCATCATTCAAAATGTGTTTATGTCAGACAGCAAGATGAAGGAAAGTTTATCCTTGAACAGTAACAGAAGATCAAGAGACTGGCTACCTCCAGCTACCAAGGGCCACTTGCCACTGCTGGCCTTGGTGGTCATTTCCACACTAGAACCAACCACTCTACTATCAAGGTTAAAAGCTTACAGAGTTGTGAACACATTCATCTGCAGACACAGAAATCTGTAGGTAATTCCTTATTAATAGCTCCTACTGCTGTAAAGAGCAGGAATTCTGTGCTAACTGATCCATCAGGCAGGTTTTGCTGACAGCATTTAAGCAGCAAAAGTGCTGTCACTCATGCTGAGCACCCCCAAGTAGCACTGTGTGGTTTTGCTGTGGGGATAGGAAGCAATCTCTGGCTTCATCCCCACAGCATTACATTGATGATGTTGACTACATGTTACTGGGAAGAAAACATGGTCAATCTACTACATTTCGAGTGTGAGATGGGCAAAGAGAAGGCTCTGTGTTGTTGTGGAACCTGAGGGGTTCTTGAGGGATGAGGACATGGGAGAGATAGGGAAATTTTGACTTTATGTTTTAGAAGGTTGGTTTATTATATTATGATATATATTATATTAAAATACTATATACTAAAGCTATACTAAAAAGGATATAGAGAAAAGATTCATTAGAAGGTTAGTAAGAATAGAAAAAGAATTTATAACAAAGTTTTGTGACTGCTCAGAGAGTTTAGATAGCTGGACCATGAATGGTCATTAAGTAGAAATAATTTACATGGACTAATGTGGTTGTATTTGTTGCATTTTACAGCAGCAGATAATTATTGTTGATATTTTTTTCTTGAGGCTCTTCGGCCTCTCAGGGGAAAAATTCTGACAATAGGATTTTTCATAAAATATCATAGCTACAGCTCTGTAGTGCTTTAACAGTTCACAGCATCCTCAAAGGGTGACAGCCATGCTGTAGGGTGAGGAGAGCTCTTGGGCTGCTCAGGTTCCTTGGTCAATGCTGGTACCAGGCATTGTGGGAGGAAAAGAAAGGGTGGTTGCATAGCTCTGAGATACACATGGGGTGACTGTGAGATTGGCAGCCCCTTCTTCTCAAATATGCTGATGAAAATCTAGCCTGAGAGGAATTTTCAAAAGGTATGTAAAGCTACGGAGAAGTAGGTGGTTTGCAAGCAATGACGAAGAAGTGGTGGAGGGAAAGGGTGCTCTCAACAGCAAATTACTTTCCAGAGTCATATGTGTATGATCACACTCTGGGCAGCACCAGGGATGTGTCTTTACCCAGAGCCAGCTCTTCCCCCATGCAGTTCACACAGCAACCATGCTTTTCCAGGAAAATGTCAGGGGAACATACTGCTGTGATGGCCTAAGTAGCATTCATTCCTCATGCATTCCTGGGGAGCCTGGCAGAGATAAGGCCTCCTAAGTCAGTGGGCAGCACATACACAGGAGAGCACTCCTGCATTTCCATGGGGCACACGCAGCCAGGCTCAGCGGCTGCCACACAGACACAGAGCCAAAGCACTGAACCCACCTTCCAGAACCCTGCAGGCTCACTGAAGGTATAGCAGTGGGAAAGGCAGATGAACAAGTGTTAACAGACTGACAGATGTTTCCAGTAGCAGCAAGTTGGACAGAGGGGTGTGGGATCCAGGAATCGTGTTTGTGGGCGAGTGCACATCAGAGTCAGGTGGGCTGGGGAGCAGACCCTGTGCTCACAACCAGTAACAGCTACAGCAAGTCTCAGCCTAAAGATGGTCTGTCAAACCTTTTGGGCCCAGTCTGTGCAGGAATTTTTTGTCAGGTGATTACACAGTACTTCTCATCTGCTAATGATGGTCAGCAGAGCCACATAAATGGACAGACTGCTGTACCAAAGGGGTTCTTGCTCTGAGGGACTGAGGAGTGCAGGATTCTGAAGGGCTGAGCAGATGCAAGGAAAGCACCACTCTGTTGTCTACCATAAGTCAAGGGTGCCATGCACTGGAGAGGATACATCATGTTCAAATGTAGCACTTTAAGGCTTCTGTTAGAAAATCCATTCTCTGCTTTAAGGGACTTCTGCCAAGCAATAACAGGAGATTAGCAGAGTACAGAGGTGCTCTGAAGCTCCCAATAGCAGAGTTATTCTCTTTAAGATGAAGCTGCTGATAGGCAACTGAGTTAAAAGTTGTCAAGATACAGATGATGTCTTCTCTTTCCCTTCACTCTCATCCTTTTCTTCTAACCCTTTTAGCTTCTAACTGCATGCAATAGATGCTCTAAAACAGTCACCTCTCTAAATCTGCAGAGGAAAACTGCCCATTTTTTAAGGGTTACCCAAGTTATCTGCCCCTGGTCAATTCTGTCTGGAACCCGACTGCTACTCTCCAGCTACCTGCTTGTCTGGAGGCAGCTTTGTGTCCTCTGAGCACAGAAGGACCAAGTCATGGCTTTGAGACTAAGAATCTAAGTTTTAGACACTTTTCTTTGGGAGAGAAATAAGCTCAATCACCTTCACAATAAAGGCTTTTCTGGGCTCTGGCTCAACTGCTTGGGTGTTGCAGCAGTGTAGGAGGAACTTCTGGTTTTAGGGTTCCTGCAACTGAGAGCAGTCAGGAACTCAGCCACAGAGGAGAGGGAAACCCAAGAAGTGTGAAATCTAAGCCCTCGTATTGCTTTTTTAAAAAAGCTCCTAAAGAAGTAGAAAATAGCAAACTGTACCATCAACTTGGAAGTTTGACCCTTGGGAACTCCTCTGACTTGGACTTCTAAACGTATTTGTTACCTTTTTGTAGCTTGTTTTTGCTCTTAATTATACTATTCAGATCCTGCTTTGTGTATGTGCTGTTTCCCTGCTCACCTTCTGAAAATGTGAAACTGACTTGTCACCCTTAGGCTGTTCAGCGACCCACTGGTCAGATCCAGCCACAAAACCTCTCCATCAGACAAGCCCCATGGTGGTGCCCCGTGTGCCAATGGTAAATGCCACAAGGAGTGTGCAGGAACAGAAGATTTCAATCTGCTGTGTCCTAACTTCAGGCATTGTACAGTCTGAAAGCCCTCTTCACTCACTTAAGCTTAATTGTACAAACCATTAAAGCTACCACCCAGCTCTGGAACTGACTGATCCAAACCCTAAGTGCTTCCCAGCCCTTCCAGCAATATAGAGGACAGTGGATTTGGATTCAGCTATCGGAAGTTCCCAGCTGGCAAAACATTAAAGCTTGTAAATTTTAAAGTCTAGTAGGCTACTCTAGTAGGCTTCCAATGCCTGTGTATGAAGGGTGTGAGGCTTGTTACTTGTTGGTACTGAGTCACTGAGATGCAGAACTTGGACTGAAACACTGGGAAAGTTCACAGCTCCAAACTGACCTGACCCCTACTGATGCTTCAGGTTTTAGCTTTTATATTTTTCAGATTCTGTACTGCTTTAGTGTGTAGTTCTGAGCTTCATATTTAGGGATGGTAAGCTCTCTTCACAGAGTAGCTAGACAAAACAATTCCTTTTCTAGCTTGGGACCAAGGACAACTGATCCAAATTTCAGGCCCAAGAGCATAACAATGTGGACTGAAGAGACAAAACCAAGAAGGATGGGACTTCATAACCTAAAGCTATAACTGGACAATGAACTCCAATATACAAATGGACAAGAATTTATAAAACTGAGAGACCCCGTGACCAGTCATCGATTTTGTGACCATTTTGGTTCATCTTGGGTGTATCCCTGGCTGGGCTCTTGTACTGCCCAAGGTGGATCCACTGAGGCATTTCAATAAGTCCCTACTTTGTTCTTTGACTCTGTCTAGCCTCTGTTCTAGGTCAGCCTTGACAAGGCATCACCATGACTCAGGATGCCTGTGTAAGCACTATATGAAATGTAACTTTAAGTTCACATTCCAAACCTTAAGATTCCAGCACTGTGAGAAATAACTTGAAAGAGTTTGGAGGAGTAACTTGCAAGAGTTTAGAGGACTAATAGGAAGTGGAGACTTAGCTAAAGGACACCCAGCATCTTTGAAGGCAGGAGAATCTCAGGATGTGGCAACTGATCGGGCAAATATTGCAACAGCCTCAGATACACAGAGATTTCCCCACCCACTACCAGGCAGATGAGTTTGGAAACATCAGCATTCACCCTGCAGACCACCAAAATGGAGTGTTCTATGAGAGAACACTTATAGGGACAGAAATCCCTCAGGTGCTTCAAACCTTGTTTCAAGTCCCAAAGTAGTACAGCAAAAGCAACAGGGAGTGGTAAAATTGAGAGATGTGGAGGACAGAAGGCAGAAATAAGGATACAAACCCAAGAAAAATAAATATTGAGTACTGTCTCACTTCTGAGTTTTCTTCAGTGTACAGAGCATACTCTGCTGGACTTTTTTTTCCCTGCCAGCCTGGCATAAGACCAAATTAAAACTCAAGTACATTTTGTACAATGCAGATTTTTCCCCCCATATCTCATCCTGTTACTGGTATTGACATGAGTAGCTAATATAATCAAGAAATTAAGCACTAGAGTGAAGCTTGGAGTAGAGATCAGGAAAGAAAAGGTTATTGCAGGTGGGAATGGTCATTGGATACTTGGACAGCTTGACATGATTGACCTCATGGGGAAAAAACTAGAAGAGAAGCCACAGGGTGTTGAGGAAAAAGAAATAGCAGAAGAGGCTTATTATCTCCTTGCACATATGCACAGCATTAGGTGAAAACATGGAAAGTGAGATTGCATACCTCACAATTGGTTATGGGTCAGGCTGTCACCTCACATTAAATCATCTTACTCAACAAGCAAAATCTCTTGTTGGGTAACTTTTCCCCAAATGCTCAATTTTTCTCCTATCAATTTTTCCTACAACAGTAACTTTCTGCTTGAGGAAAAGCTGATGTTTATGATTACACTTCCAAGTGCCAAAGTTCCCCAAGAATCAGAACAGACCTGTGATTACCTGACAAGTATACTATTTTAAAATGTCTTGCAGCAAAAAAAATCGATGGTGAGGCAAAAGTATACATAAATAGCAGTCAGCTTGGTGTCATTATCCCAAATACAAAAAACATTTGGGGACCTCTTTTATGTGCTGAATATTTCATTCAGTCCTGCAGTGCAGTGACTCCCTAAACCTTCTCAAGCTGAGCTCTGCTTTTGAGGCTCTAATTTGCTGTTGCCATGACATTGTTAATGTCTGAATTGCTTTTTTTAACCACTTTTTTCCTTTTTTTCAATCTCTTGCAGAGGCATTCTGAAATAGTGGGCATGAACTGATCTTGTGGAACAGCCTGAGTGCCCTCAAAAATAACAGAAGAGTGTTCATTTTTACAAGCTTTTTGGCTGATAGAGTCTTGATGGATGGATAGTTACAATCCTGATGGATGATAGTTTTTTAATTGGAGAAACCACAATGAACCTATCTGACCTAAGTGAGATCGTTTTGGCTCTTGTGGGGGAGGGGAGAAGGGTGAGGGGCTATTTCATCTCTGTTTTTTCTTAAATAATCACAATCAGAAAAATTGTTATTAAAAAGAAGATACATCCTTGTTCTCTTATGCTTAATCAGGCTTCCAGAGTGAGTAGAATGTACAGGATACCATTAAGTTTCTCAGCAGTGAGTTTATAAACATACTTGCTTCCCAGATCCAGATGAGAAGGTCAGCCTTAGCAGAATGGCATTACTTGCTCAGGAATGTTTTTTGCAGGAGATGTATTTCCTTTAATGGGATAATACCTTCCAATTTCTGGGCTTCTTAATAAAACAACAGCATTTGCTGTCCAAGGGTTTTAAGATGATGGTTTTGGTTATTCTGAAGCATAAGTCAGCTCAGCTCAGCCTCCCTGGGCTTTGAATCTTCCCTCTCTCTGATCTGCCAACCTGGATATGCCCATCCCTTTGAGACCCAGATGGCAGCAAACACTCCCATTTCACCTGTAACAGCAGCTACCCCAGACTGCAAATACCCCTCTACCAGGGAGGGTGAGGAGATGGAGCCCAGGCTGTCTCTGCTGCTTTCTTGAGGGGCAGATCTCAAGAGCCTTCTGAGCCTGAAGCTGAAGTGACACAGCTGAGGTCACCTGCTGTCAGCTCCTCCCAGCAAATGTGTCCAGTACTAGTCCCAGTTCCTGTCCCTGCGTGGGCCTGAGGTAGACTCCAAAGAGGAAAAGGTGGAAAAGGGAGAGACAATCCTCTACCATCAGTATTTTGCCTTTGGGGCACGTCTCTGGTTACCAAGGCTAGAGAAGTGGGAAATGTTTAACTTTAAGGGGTTCAAACTTTAAAAAAGGTACCAAGCTTGACAGAATGAACAGCATATTCTTAGTAATATAATTTAGTTTTGGGTGGTCCTGTGAGGAGGAGGATGTTGGATGTGATGAACCTTATGGGTCCCTTCCTGCAGATATTCTGTCTTTCTCTGATCCTCTAAAGACACTGTTGGGATTGTAGATGAAACTTTAGCAACTGTCACGACACAGAAGACAGACAGGAGGGTGATGACAGTGCTCAGAAAGCTGTCCTTAGCTGTCAGATGTGGAGCCTGCCAGCTCCCAGGAAGGGGCTGATACTGGGACATGCTGTGACACTGGCAGATCCCATCCATGCCTGTGAGCTGGGCTGTACTGTGACACAGTGGCATGAACAGCAGTGATGCCTCTTAATGGCACTGGTTTAAATTCTGACATACCAAGCAGAGATCCAAACCAGTTGCTCCCAAATGTTCACTCCAACAGGAGAGATGGTGTTTCCTCAATGCCCTGGCCAGATGTAGTTGGTGTCTTTTCAGTCTGATCTCTGCTGGGTGGCTCAAACCTGGGCAATTACTTGAGCAAAGACTCCTCTCTCACTAGGGCTTTCTCAAGTCAGTGATAAAATTCCTATTCAATGAAAGAACACGTCCAGAAATGTTAGGTTTTTTTGGGCCATACAGAGTGCAAACCACCACTCAAAACCTAATAATCCCGTAATGGCTCTAAATATTTCCGTGCTTCAGTCTCAGTTTTTATAGGTACATCTGAAAATAAATACTGCTCTTAGAACGCACTGACAGTGACATCTGAGTATTTCCAGGAACCTACACTATAAAAATGTCTGCCCACCACTGAAAGGAACACAGATCGACATTTCAGATAAAAAACAAATGCCTTTGATTTTCTCTGTGTGCCAAGGAACACTGATATTGTCTCTGTCTCCTGGGCATTCCTCAATGTGCCTCATTAGAACGTTATGAAATGTTGCTCTATTTGTTCTGTTGTAAAATACCAAAACAAGCCCTGGGGCCAGACTGACTCCAAGGGAGCTGGATGTGCTCAGGCTGAGGACTGGCCCTGTGCATGGGGACGCTTGTGCCTGGTGTGGCTGGGGCAGGGACGGCTGGGAGAAGAGGGGAGAAGGGAGAGACACTCCTTTGGCACCTTCCAGCTGTTTTCTTCCAGTAGCTCAGCAAAGGAAAGCCCTAACCTGGAGCTGCTGCTCTTTAACGTAGAAGCTTGACAAGGCCAATTTTGCTGTATTAACACACAGCTGCAGGATTTCAAAGGTTTCAGTCTCTAAGAAAGAGGTGGAGGCAAAGGCAGATAGAGAACATTTTTAGAAATGGTTGTTTTTCTGAAGTTGGAACTCTTAAGCTAAACAGATAGCTGAGAACATCTGAGAAGACCAAGTGGTGTCGTTTTTTTTTTTTAATAAACACTTGCAAAGAGCAAACCAGAGATCTAAGGTTAAAACATGCATGGAAAAACTTTCTGTGGCTGATTTTGCCACTGCATTTAACAAGTCTTTGATGTTCACACTTGCTACAGAGTTTCCTAATGATCCAAAGTGGTTATCAGATCTGCACTGACAGGGTGAACAGTCGTACAAACAGTCACTTACAATTCATAGAGAATCAGCCCACACCTCTTCTGCTATTCCAGATGCCAGTGTGTTAAAGGGGAATGTCTAATCCTGCCCTGTGCTAATCCCATCATGCTTTCTTAACTACATTAGTCCAGTTACTCCCAAGATCTTTCCCTCTACTATGAATAATCTTGAAGCTCAAGTGGCAAAGGCCCATTTCCATTTTTAGAGATTTAAATGTCAGCCACAAACTTAGATGTAGATTGGTCTGGAGATCTACCAAATATGGACTCTTCAAAATTCAGTCCTTTCAGAAAGGTCAGAAGTGATTGAGATTGCAAAATCTCCTCTAGCCTGGCAAGCTTGCTCTGAGTTGCCATGCTTTGGACTAAGTGAGTCCTGGCTTTGGACACAGCTTCAATGGTGTCTTTTAATCCTGGTATTTCACACATTGTGATGGGATGTTGCCATGTGGACTCACATCAGCTTTATGTACAAATCAAAGTGGTGCATAATTGCTGGCTTCAAACCCTTGAAGAGTTTGCCCTGCATGATATGGTTAATACAAAACTCAAAAATGCTGTGATGGAACAAATTAGAGTGGCATGAAATAGGATTGTAGTTACAACATCTAATTAGAAAGCACTGTGAATTATACACTTTTTATTCTGTGTAAGCTGGTTATAAACAGGACAGCAAGATAGACCAATAAAAAGTTGCTTCTTGAAACCTGCAATGCAAAAGAGTATTACAGGACCAGCTCTTTCACCAGAAATCAGAGTACTTTATGGCTCTGGTTAGCCCTGGATAGCTGATTCCCAGGATAGCAAATATTAGTTTCTCTGGTTCCACACGCCCAAATTAAGTATTTCAGCTTATGTTTTCTTCTGGGTAGCGACTAAGGGGTTGTTGACAACATTTTTAGAGTTTTTGCTTGAAGATGAGCTGCTTTCACTGAGGAATCATCTCTCAACCTATTGCACCTGGATCAGCCTAGCAGCTATAGAGGGTTGTTGATACAGAGGATTCCTGGACCTAAGGCTCTGTTCATAATGGGTATGCCTCTGTTACCTGTTTGAGGACTTTCCCTCTGAAGCACCTGGATATGGTGGTGGCAGCAGCACCTCACTGTGTAGGCTGCTGAAGTTTAGCACAGCCTGCAAAAGTATCTACTTTCCTACATCTACACATTAAGATAGAAATGGCTTTGCTGAGACAGGTGTCTCAGAGCTGGCTGGCTCCAGCATCCCTGGACTGATGTGTGAAGAAGGCAGGATGGCTGCTTCGGAGATAGTGGCAACGTGCAGACCCAAAGGAACTGTCCCCTTCCCCTGTGGCACTGTGTGTTTGCTACAGGACCTCTATTCCTGAATGAATGCCCAGGGATTCCCTGCACTGACATCTTGGTGTCCTGGCATCATTTCTGTGAGACACACCAACTCTGGTTGACATTTAATACACTGATCTGGTTTTAGTTTTGTTTCTTAGTTGCCAATAAAGTGCCTTATTGCCATCACAACAGAAGGACATCTATAAAAGCATGGGAAAAGCAGGGTTGGATTACCCCTGGCCTTGTCTGGCTATTCTGTGCAGAGTGGCTGTCAATCTGTATGTGTGTGCTGCCAGGACTGTGGGGCACCTTGGTTTTGACTTGGTATGAGAGAGAAAAAACATGCAGGCAGGCCTGCCAGTGTTTCTTTCCTGACATCTCACCTTAGAGGGTGGAAAAAGAAGCTTGACTCCAGATAAACAGCCTTAGGCAGTTTGTACAGAACAAAAGGCTTCTGGCTTCTGCCGGTGCTTTCAAAGGGGTGCTGACCAGCAGGTCTGTGCTCAGGGTGTGTTGGCAGTGAGCACAGCGGCGTTGTCCTCTCTCCGCAGAGGGGCACTGCAGCATTTTGAAGCCCAGGGATGAAGGCTTGGTGGTGAGGATGGTCCACGTGAGCCATCTGCCCTCTTAGGTTGCTCCCTGCCATGTTGTGTGTTGTATCTGCAGAGGCAGAGCCTGCTCTTGGAGCCAAGCCATTCCCAGCGATAACGGATGGGACAGCTTTAGCCCTGTTTATTTCAGCCTGTCCCAGCCAAAAGCTCAACTTGTGGATGAAAGGAATAGCTGTTCACAGAGCTAGGAGAGTACATGCAGATCTGACCTTTAGAACAACCTTTTGCAGTTGCAGAGATGCTACGTTTATCACTCCACTGCTTGCTATTCTATTTAGCATTCAGCTAGAATCTACGGCCCCTTTCTTTCCTGTAAGAGCTGCAAACAACCATCTAAGGATCTTTGCTGGTGGTCCTGCACATGAAATTGGATCTCCTTTCCTTCCACACATCCTTTATTTCTGACTTCTCCTAGAATATGTCCATTCGGATTTAGGTGCTGGTCACTGCTTCAGCTGCCCTGGATTTACAGCTGTAATTTTCTGTGTCTGCACAAAGATGCTGGCAGTTCAGCAAGTTGTTTCACAAAACATCGTGATGTCTGGTTCAAGGCCAGAACTATGGCAACCCTCAAGTCTCTGTGGCTCTGTAAGAATTTAATCTCAGTGCTACCACCTTTATCACAGGCATTAATGGGCACTTTTCATTAGCAGTCTCCCTTTGCAGGCCAACTGAGAGGAAAAAGAAATGAAGTTGGTGTCTCCCTATGGCATGCCTGGGCTCGGGCTGCCGTTTGCAGGGAACACTTGAGCAAAGATCACCTGAATCCTTCCACTTGCCTTGAGAGGAAGCAGTGATACTTACCCCAGCTCCTCCCCCAAAGGAGAGGAGCTGTTTGGCTCAGCGAGGAAAATCAGAGTGAAGTCAGCATTGCCTCTGCTCACCTGATGAGGCCCCACTCTTTAGCCCACAGATCATCCCTCCTCTCCAGAACAGTCAAGAGAAGAATGCAGTTCAGTGCTGGTGGGGGAGATTAGGGACGAACTGGAAACTGCCCTGGCACTACTAAACCTCCTTTGTGGTTTGAGTGTAGCAAACTGATCAGTAACTCGTGGTCTGAACTAGGATCTGCATAACCAGTATGAAGCAAAATCTGATTTTTCTGGCTTGAGGAACTTGCTGGACTCATTCTTTCCAATCCCAGGCAATTCCCTCCAGCTTCTTACGGAAAAGGGCTTAGAACCGCACGGTGTGCTGGTGCTGCCTGATGCGTATAATAGGGTTTGCACGGGCTGCTGGGGAAAACACCTGTTTACATCTGGAATTTAGCTTGCAGAAAACTGGTGCTTTGTGGTGGAGTTGGCTCCTGAGCTCAGTTCTCTTCCTAAAGGGTCACTGAAGACTCTTGAGCACTGGAACTAATTTCTGGCAATCTCTTGGAGGACTTCAAGGCAAGTCAGATAATGATAGTGTGGACTGATAGGCTTCCCAACAGCCTTTACTGTTAATTTGCTGTCCATTCTTTCTTTGCAAAGTTGACAGCAAAGAAAAAAGGGACACAGTGCAATAGCCTGTTCACTCTCTCCATCCTTTGTGCTCTTGGATCAGCCTGGAGATATGAATCTGAAAATGTGTGCTGGCAAGCAGTGTGAACCCAGAATGGGGTCTTGCCTGCCCAGGATTTTAGGGGACAGATGATTAGTGGTGAAAGGGCAGCTCAGAGCTGCTGCTGCCTGTGTGAATTACCATTAGCAGCTCTCTCCTCATATTTTTTCTTCTTTTTACAAATGTATCAGTTGATCATGCTTTCTGGTAATTTGGAATGTGGTGGGCACGGCTCTCTCCTTGGCCGTGCTGTGCAGCAGTGCCTGGGGAAGAACAGTCAGAGGTGTCTTATGGTGGCTTGACTGGCTTGTGGTTAAAGGCAGCTGGGGGACACTGAGCCCAGACACTGCATGAGCAGGCCAGGCTTGGCTCCCTACCGCTCTTTCAGGAATGGGAAGAGGAGAGCCAGAAAAGGTGTGTCACCCCAAGAGGTGGCTTTTAGGCTGATTCAATGTCTGTGCATACATGACTGAAATAAGCACAGCTATGGTCTGGTGAATCTTGGTTTCTGAAACATCATGGCCTGGGGAGCCTTGATGCTGAAACTGCTCAGAATCCTCATGCTGGAGGACAGGCTTCCTCCTCCTGGTACACTGTGCAGGGCTTTAGGGTTGGGATTGTTTCAAAGGTGTAAATTTTTTGCTTGCATCACCAACAAGAAATAGAAGATGCTCAACACTTGGTCTGCAACAACATAAAGATCATCTGATCCAAAAGATCAGCCCTGCAGAGCCTTACATGCTGCTACAAATTGTCCTAGAGCCTTCCCCGAGGTTCTGTTCTTGAAGTGAAAGTTGAGGAAATAAGGATTTTTGCCTACTCACTGGTCACAAGACCTGCCTGAACTTGGCTCACAATCCACTGTAATGCTGATTATGGTCTTTTCAGCCTTGGTATGACTTTTGCCTCTGGAGCAAATTAAATGAAGAAGGCTGCAGCAGCAGCAGCATGCACACCCCAACTGCAGACAGCAGATTTAACCTTGTGCCATTTCCTGGGTTAAGGATCTCATGAGTGGAAGTGAGCGTGGGAAGACTCGAAAGCCACAGCAGCTCTGAGATGCAGAACTTGAACTCGCTAGCAAAAGGTGTGCATCTTGGTGGAAGCTGCCTGCAATGTGCATTGAGGGCAGCTGGAGTAAGATAAAAGACTATTTACAACCAAGGAACTCAAATGAGGACGGTACAGATATCACCAGTTAGAAACACGCTCATGGCAGAGGAGCTTGGCAAGAGAAAAGCTTTCTAAAGCTTATAGGACCAATAACAGCAATTACAAAGAATAAAAGCTGGAAGAAAAATGGCTGTGAGACCTTTGGCTAAGGTGCTGATGAGGTGATGAGGAAAAACTAGCTTAAAATTCCCCTGTCTTTGGCATCCACAATGTCACACTGCATCTCCAGATAGGCTGTGTTACAAACCTGCCCTGCAGAAAAGAAAAAATTTCCACAAATGGGATGACATGTGGAAGGGAGAAACAGATGTGAGACCTGCTCCTCACTTGGAAGAAATTAATTTGTAACTTTACAGAACTAACTCGAACTCACTGGATGGTGTCTATTGGCACCTCTTTCTTCTCAGAAAAAAAAATTGTTTATTGCCTGTAATATCATCTACCAGCACTAAAAGCTCTCACAATTTTAAATAAAAACACAGTAAAATTGGCAAGCCAAACACTTTCCTGGACTCAGAAAACTCTACTTCTCTGCCACTGCCTCCTTTTGCTTGGCTTTGATGGCATGGGCAGAGACACAGGTGGGAGCAGGGCCGAGCTGTGATCCAAAGGGAGTGAGCGGGGCTGTGTCCTTCTGTGCCCTTCCTGAGGAGGACTGGGCAATGAGGTTTCTCCTCTGCAGCACAGCAGATGCTGGCAGTTAGAAGGGAGCAGGATGGGACCATTTTCTTTCCCAAACATGCAAAGGGTTATTTTAGAGATAATTCTGTTTGTATCCTCTCTCATTGCTGGATGCTTCTTTTCCTCTGTGCAGTACAGTCCCCTCCCATCCTGACTGGTCAAACCTCATCAAACCAGAAGCAATTTCTCTGGAGGACAGTCTTGCTCCAGTTCTACTGTCACACTAACTAAGGAGTAACTGGTTGTATTCAACACATGACCATACAACCTGAATACCCAACTGAACATCTGTAAGGTGTATTCAGCATGTAAGATTGACTTAGTACCCCCCTTCACATAAAGGAACAAACATCTGCCCAGGGAGGTTCCAAATACAGAAAGGTGGGTGACAACCATGTATCTACCCTGAGCATTTACTGTAAGATTGCTCCTGTGTGTCACTTGAGTCTCCATTCCCACAATCTCAGTGTAAATCAAGAGTAATTCCCCTCTAATCAATGGAGTTAATCTAGTCTTAAACCAATCTGTAGGCAAATGAGGACTTAATTATACATAGCCAACCTAGGGGAATTATTTCTCAGTAAGGGAAAAGTATCTAGCACCAGCCTCACCTCAACACAGATACAATGTGGGGCAAACCAGATACTCCTACAGCCCTGGAAAATGAGTAGCACAGCAAAAAGGAAGAAATGTGTTCAAATCCTGTGGGTGAGATTTTCTTTGGCTCCTGAGTGGGTTTTGACACTCGGAAGGGATGTGCTGTGCTGCCTGGAGCGATTCCGGGGTGACGTGACGCAGATGTGGGTCTCTGCTGGGGAAGGATGAGCTGTCCCGGGGCCCACAGTGACTATCTATCAAAAACCCTAAACCAGACACAGGCTAATTCACATATCCTGCACTTTTTTCCTCCACATTTTTTCTCTAACTTTGACCACAAGGCTAAACATTGCCAAGGTGCAAAATGATACTGTTTCACAGCAGATCTTGAGGCTTTGTTGTTTCTAACCTTCATTTGGAGCTTGATTCTTTCCTTCCCTTCAATGGAACACCAAGAACTTCTGCTCAGTCACCTGCCACAGCAATTCTGATCTGGATGAATGGCATCTTTGAGCTCCTGCAGCCCTGGGTGAGGCTGGTCCCTGCTGCACTGCCAGGCACCCTCACATCAGATTCAGTGAGTGAGACTGAGGTCAAAGCAGTAATTGCAGCTGTTAAATGAGTTTCCTTGTGGTATCATTAATCAGTTATTACCAAGGTACACAATACTGATTAATAGCCTCAGTAAAACCTGTATTCGGGTAATAAAGTCTTAATGTGTGGCAGACATTCTGCCATCCCCATGACTGATGCAGTGCAAGGGACATGTTTGAGGTGCCACCATCCCCTGTGCCTCTCTGTGAGGGAAGGCAGCTGTCACACTCTCAGCTGGCTGATCCAGCCCACGAGAAGCAGCTGCTCACTCTGGAGGGACAGGTTCCCCTTGGGTGGTGTGGGGCTTGGGCACAGCATGGGCACATTTTAGCTTCCTCAAGGGCAGCAATCAGCTGGGAGCTCTGTGTCCTTGCCTCACCAGCTCAGCAAAATTCCCCTTTTGGAAGAATGGGACTTCACAGTCACAGGCCACGAAATGGCTCTTCTGCTCCAGCATGTTCCCTTGTCTGGGTTCATTTCAGGGTGTGAAGGGAGTGGGCTGTCAGCGAGGCCGTCACACCCCTCCCTGCTGAAGCTGACAGTGAAACCTGCTCTCACAGAGTGTGAGGTGGCCAAGCACCCGGGTTCAGTGTGCCCTTGGACCTGGTGCTCCTGCGAGGGCACCTGACATCGTGTCCCTTGGGAGCTGAATTGTTTCGGGGTCTCTGGCCAGAGCAGACCATGGCAGAATAAAAAATGCCCTGAGTTTGTGAGCATCTGCTGTAAGCAAGGAACATGTTCCAGGTTCCGTGTCCCTCCTCTCTCATGTGTTTGGGCACAACAAAGCAGCTGCTCACACTCTCCTTCCTCCATCCCAAGCTGTGTCAAGCCCAGCCTGCCTGTGCTCCTGCCATTTTGGAGCAAAGACTACCCCTCACCACCATCCCTGAAAAAGCATCATACAACAAAGCAAGGGACAGATCCCTTGTTTTATGCCTTCTTGTGAGTTATGCATCAGAGATCTGTTTAAGGCCAGGAATACCCTACACAAATGTTTTCATTTTACACCTGGAGACATTCAAATAATAGGAACATCATAGAAGGTATGTGGAAAATAAATATTTTTAATGGCATTCCTAAAACTGGTGAGTAAGCAGCGTGACTCAGCAGTGCTTCCCAACATTTCCCAGAAGAGATGGAAATAAATCTACTTAATAACTGACATGTATTTGAAATGTGCTGAGTAGTTAGTAGTTATCTGCAAGTGCTGCTTGGAGACATGACTTGCAATCATACCTGGAGGCAGCATCCTGCCTTGCAAGGCTGCAGCCAGATGCACTTGAACTTCAGTCTCAAACATGGTGGTGACTTTCTGGAAGGACTTCAGCAAGTGCCTGATCACCCATGCAGGCAGAAACACATCTTTGAAGCCTCTGCCATGCCAGTGTTTAACTTCAGTGCCTCCGTGAGGGACAGACAGTGTCTGCCTGTGTTCACCAACATCAGATGCCACCCAGGGCAAGGCCACTGCCACCTGCTCTGTGGGGAGTGGCTGTGCTGAGCCCCTTCCAGTAAGATGAAATCTGCCTTGGCCTGGCTGTGCCATCCACCAAGAAGGAGTGAATGGGGTGTGCAGCCAGCTCTCTCCTGACCCTAGACCCAGGAGCTGCCACGAGGCCCCTTTTCAAGGAACAAGGTTTTCCCCTTCTCAGGGCTCTGCTTCATCTGCCAAATACTTTTGAACAGTTTGTCTTTCATGCAGTCCCATTCTGGTGCTTTCCAGGGGCTTTCAGAGAAGCCATCTTCCATCACTATCTTGTGGGAATGGAAAGCAGCACTCCACCTCTCATTAATTTGCCACAAATATTACAGTCCCGTGTCTGCTTCACCCTCCCTCTGTGCCTTTTCCCTGTCACACCATGGCCCTGACAGCCCTAACTGCGGCTGAATTTGAATAACAAATCTCAGGTATATAGGGGAAGGCAGGCAGCTGTTTTTCCAAGGAACAGGAATGGGTGGGGTTTCTTTCTTCTTTTCTAACTAAAAATATTCCCTGCATCATCCAAAAAGTCAGTATCAAACACATAAAGCTCATGGAGGAAAAATACATCCCTCTCTCAGTGAAAAGAGAGAGCTTGCACACAAGGAGGAGGGAAGCCTCATCTGCCTATGGCATGGGGTCTTCATTTTCACAGGTGAACGGGGGTGTTGGACAGTTTTAGGGGAGGTGGGGATCCTTTTCAAGGATGCTTTGGAGGACTAGAGTTGTTAATTCCTCAGAAATCAAGCCTGAAATGGGAGTTGACAGCAGAAGCACCATGAAAAAACTAACATCTCTAGAGATCTATTTGCACCTGAAGAGGCTGTGTATTCCACCACCCAGGGAGCAGACAATGCCAGGAGAATTCATCACAGATGCTTTTCTGCTGGTGGTGAGGCTGAAGAGGAAGGCAATATCCATAATTTAAAAACTACCTTTTGGGTATTTTCTGTTTTCACTGATCCTCCCATACACAAATGTCCTCAGACCTCTCTTACCACTACACTCATCTAATACCCAAAGGGATGGGTAGTCCTTCAAGTGCAGACTGCCCTGATCTCTCCTGATACCATGGAGAGAAGAGGGAAAGCACTATGAGCCCAAGCTCATCGCTGACTTAATTCCTTCTCCTGGCACCAGTGACTGCTGCCTTGTCCTCTCACTGTGTTCCTCTGGGAATACTCTGGCACCGTCTTCTTTAAAGCCTTCTTTAGGTGGTGAAAGATGTGATTAGACCAGTCTGGAGCTTGGAGTTAGAAAGAGGTGACTGTGGTCTCTCTCTTATCAATGATCCCCTGAGACATCTCTTAATCTTCTGATTTTCTTCAAAAGAAAATTAAAAGGCTAGTTTTAATTGATGGAATCTGTTCTGGTCAGAGGACATTTAGCTGTAAGACTAAGATCTGTTTATAGGACATTTAGCTATAAGACTCATCTCAGAATTAGGAAGGCAGCATGGACAGCAAGTATCACCAACCTACAGTGCCTGGCTGATGCCAAGTGTTCACCAAAGAAACAGATCTGGTGGCATTTTAAGGTGTGACCACATCTCTTATTCTCATCTGGCTCCCTGAGAAATGACGTTGAAGTGCTTCACAATACTTTTTTTTTCCCAGAGATGTGTTTCTTAGGAGCAGATTTCTGACTGCACAGAGGGACTGGAAGATCAGGTGAACTTCTATTCCACCCTGTGCCCTGACTGCTGCCCATTCACCATCCGTGTCCAGGAGAACCCAAAAAGCAGATCCAGTGTTTACTTTAGAGTGAGGGTTACCATGCCAACACCATCGATATCATCCTGAAACAGGACCAATGTGAAAAACATCAAGCTGGCACATCAATGCTCAGTAAGGTGGCACCTTCCAGCGGGCCGCCTTCCACGCAACGCGTTTCCAACGTGCTACGCGCCTGCCTCCCACTCTCCCTGCCTCCCTCTGGATCCATTTCAAGAGGTCTCTTTCATTCTTTAGGAATTTTAACTAAAACTGGTACACTGGGCCACCCTGGGGAAGTTTGGCTTTTTAGAGCTCTTGTGAGTGATTAACAGTCTTCTGCTGAAAGAAAGGTTACTGGTACAGCCTCTGGTGCACACTGGCCATGTGGTTCAGTCGCTTGCCTAGAGCATCCAGCTGTTTCTACTATTACTACTACATTTTATGGCCATGATGTGTTTGTAGCCACGACTCCAGGAGATCTTTCTCATTTCTGATCACTATCACTAGCAGCATGAGTACAGCAAAGCAGACACTGATTCTGGGGGATCTTTTTTCCATGTGAAGATCACCGTATGTTATAGACTTGATGATCACAACTTCAGCTCTGCAGGAGCACAGAGCAAGGGTGTACTGCTGCTGCTGCTGCTGTTACTGTTGCTGCTGTTGCAAAGCAAGGTCTCCCAGGTCTAGCCACAGGTCTCAGCTGACTTGGCTGGGATCCCTTCTGGTTATGACAGAGTTTGACTCTCCCTAAGAGGCAGAGCAAAGACATGGAAGCAGACCGTTCCAAACTCTTTCAGCTGGCACAAAGTGCTATCATAAACTTCCATTGTGCTCTGCTGTTAATTTAGTGCTATCATTTATTAGGAAAGATCTTGTATTTTCAGGGGCTCAAGGGGTTTTCAAAGGAGGAAAATATATTAGTGGAATGTAGAAACTGCTGCTTTGTTTAGAGAGACTCCAGAGATGGTGCTGTGAGGCATGTGGGTCATGCCCTGTGACCACGCAGGCAGAGCTTACTCTGGGCTTTCCCTTGTTCTTTGCTGTCTCCCTCCTTCTCCCACACCCTCATTTTGCAGCAAAGATTCCAAATACATTGGCCATCTTGGCCGGCAACCACAAGCGTTTCTTGAATGAGCCAAGCATCTCCCTGGCAACAAGGCAGGCTGTGACAATAACAAGTGCTTTCCTCTCTGTTCCATGTTTCCCACCTCTCAAGAAATGCCCTGCCTTTTTTTTGTTCCCCACCCCTCAGAAACATGAATAATGGCAACTGAAATGTGCCTTGTAGAAGGACCAAGAGGGAGGTGTGTGAGAAAGATGGCTGCAGCCTTAATGGAAAAGTGACAGACCTTTACAAAGGGCAGGCTGAAATATTTGTCCTGGACTCTTACTTGGGTATTTGTACTGGGTCTGACACAATACACCAAATATATATGTGAACTGTGCCTATTGCAAGAAGACATTTTCTGCTGCTGGATATCCAGACAAATGCTGACACCAGGTAAAAAATGGCATGTCTAGTGCCACCTCTTTATTCCATTTTCCCTTTTCTTCCACTCCATCCTGCTCTTCTACAAAGCAGTCCTAAGTACCCATCACTTACAACAGCAGACCAGCAAGGACTGGCTGCATCCTCAGTCCAGCAGCACAAGCCCAGGAATCATGTGTCCATACCCTAGATCATCACCCAGTTAGCTAAGGGAGGCTTCCTACCAGCACAGCAGTGCCTGATTAACCTCACCTGCCCTCCCTGAAGTTATTAGCAGCCTTTTTGTATTTCTGAGAAATCTTGGGTAGGGGACACACAGTAGGAGCCAGCTGGTCTAAACAGATACCTGACTCAAATGAAGTAGCACAATATCTTGAGCTGACAAGTACAAAAAGCCAGTTATGCAGGAGCAGATCTTATGAAAGAGAGATCCTCCCCCACACTGCTCCCCTCCAGCGCCTGGAAGGCAGCAGGTGACAGCGGCTGTGACTTTGCTCCTGCCCCTGCCAAGCAAGAACAAGAGGAAGAGGGCAGCTGCTAAAATCCCCTTTTGGCATGTGCAGAGGGGAAGGTGCTGGAGGCACCAGGTTTCTACAAGCACCTCTCTGATCAGAAGCGGATTTGACACGGACCTCTTTGCCAGCCACCCCGGGTGGGCTGTTCAGTTACACTACAGAAGGGTTTTTTTCAAGGCTACTGGCCAGTATTTTAAAATGTCCCAGCACATCTTTGTTTGGCTCACCGTTCAGGAGTTGCAGACCATACACAGCAGAAGGTCACCACAGACACATTTTGCTACAAAGTCCAAAATAAAAAAAAAATCCCAATAGAAATATTTTAACACTTCAGCAGCTTTTTAGTTTTCCCATTCATAGCTGAAGCAGAGACATGTCCAGACTCACAGTGGGGAAAAGTTTGATGTGAATATCACTGCCTGCCACTTGTGGACCCCAAGTGCTAAACCTGTGACCTCTCACCTCAAACACTTGGATCTGAGCCATGCAACTGATATATGCATTCTCTGTTGAGTACTTTCTGAACAATTTCAGTCTGTTTTTGTCTGGTTTATGAAAACATGAGCATGCTCTACAGCTGCTTTCATACCAGCCTGCACAGGGCAGGATGCCCATTGCAGCTTGGGAGCAATCCAACCTGAAGACACCCCCTCAGGTCCCCCATCCTGGTTGCAGCTCTGGCATTTCACCAAAGTGGGATTGCAAGTCTGCATTTCCAAGCAGGTTCTGGGGTCAGCATTAACCCACAGAGGAAGAGACCTTATGCTTCTTCTGGCTGGGGTTTCTGAAGCTGGACTTCAGAACCAGATTTTCAGACAGAGATATGAAAATCCATCCTTACCCCGCCCTTCCTGCTTGATCCTTTTCAAACACTTGGACTGACTTCTAGATTCCTGGTTTCAAACCTCCATTTCCCATTTCCTCTGCCTGAGTACACTGAAATGGAATCAGTGAGGAGCTTGTTTTATTAATACATTTGCACTTTAGAGGACCATTTAATCCACAGGCTACATGTTACAGCCTGACTCTTTCCTGCCTGTTAATCTGATTATCAAGGTAAGGACTGAATAGTGCCCTACAGACCAGCTGGAGAGTCCTGAGTAGGCAGGCAAGACTAAGCCTCAGCCTCCCTTCCTGTGTGTAACCCCTTGTCTTGCCAGGGATTCACCTGGGCAGTGGTGGCCCTGGAGATGAGCAACACCCACAGATGCCACTTCTCCTGCAGCTGGCTCCTGTCTCCTCACTGACTGCTCCTTTTCTGCCCTCCTCTTGTAACACGTGAAGGATTTGTGACTTTGTACTTGCACATCTTTTCTGGAGTTTCAGCCTGGCCTTCCCTGCTGTGCACAGTGATAATGTGCTGGGAGCTGGCAGGATGTGCTCCTGCCTTCCCTGCTGAAGGTCACAAAACAAGGACCTGGGTGCTGCCCACAGGCCATGAACCTTTTGTGAGCTGGGCAAAGCTGCAAGAAAACCTAATGCCCTGGACAAGGAGCACACATAAAAGTGAAATCTGACACATAGGTTGTTTTGTTCTCGACCTGGGGAGAAGTCTTTATCAGCAGAGAGGGTCAGCGAGGCCAGGAGCATACGCTGTTTGTGATTTATTTTGTCTTTTTAGGTCCTATTTCCTACACTGATCTTGCTTTGGCCGTCAAAAGCAAGGGGGTTTAGTCTTCCCCCAGTCTTTTCACTTCTATTAGACTAAATACTGGAGGTACAATAATGGGCAAGAGAAAAATGAGAACAGTGAGAGGATTTGGTTATTTTCTGTCAATAACAACATGCATTTATTAAGTAGGGGAGGGTTTTCTTCTCTTTGAACATGGTCAAGGTACCATTTGGAAGGGATATGGGTGCAGATGATCTCCCAGAAAGTGGGATGGGGGAAGCAGTAATAGCCAAGTGGTCTCTGGGGAAAACCTGTCCTAGGCCCAAGTCCCCTCCTTCCCTGCTGCTGAATCAGGCTGGAGCAGCCACAGCCCTGGCTCCCCTTCCTGAGCTCCCTTCTCTTGGGGGCTTAAGTGATGAGTAGGGGAAAATCCCCCACTAAAAGATTTGCATTGGAAACCCTTGGCTGAGGAATGACTTTTAAAATAGAAAAGCTTTGCCTGAAAAGGGATGAACCACGTAGCATAATACTCAACAAATCGCCTGTTTAATGGCCTCTCTTTTTAGCAGCTGTGCATTAATAACAAAAGCAGGGCAGCAGAAGCCATGTGCTTCTTTGTAAGATTAAAATAAATACTATTTCATACTAATACTAGCAACTTTCTGTGCCTAAGAGAAAGGAGCAAGTGGAAGATCACAGCCTGGGAGACTTGGTTTCCTTCCCTTAGTTTCCCTTTTCCTCTTGGTTTCCTTCCTTTGTCTGCTGCTGGATGAAGAAATATTTCTGCCATCTATGAAGGGAACAGGTACACTGAACCACCCTCCCAGACAGGGGTTTGGTTTATAGTGGTTTGTGGCAGGCTTATCTCACACAGTCAGCATGACACCATTGGAAGACAGGAGTAATTCCTCCAAAACTACATCTTAGGGGAAAACAAGGCTGGGGAGAACTTAATCAAACTTACTTTTTACTTTGCAAAGCATAACACAAGATCTCCACTGCCATAAAGCATAAATTGAAACAACAGTGGTTCATGCTAGACATAACCAAAAACTTTTCATCATGAGGACTGTAAGAGCAGTGGAGCAGGCTGCCCGAAGAGGGTGTGAAGTCTCCACCCTTGAATGATTTCAGACACAGCTGGGTAGAGCCCTGAGCAACCTGGTTTGATCTTAGACTTTATCTGAGCAGGGGTTGGGCTCGACACCTTCTGAGCTCCTCTCCAGCCTGAGTTATTGTACAACCCTAGGAACACTTGGCATCTTTTCCACGGGAATATGAACGGACACAGCATTTTGTTCAGCTCAGTACTCCACCTCTTGTTCCTGGCAGTCCTGATAACAGCTCTCCTCCTCCACCCCCTGTACTGTGCCAGCCCTGACACTAAAGCAGTGATGAGTTTTCTCTCTTCAAATTAGGACTTCAGGTGTTTAAAAAAAAATAAAATTACATTTTAAAGTCTGCCACAGACTATTTATCAGACATGGAGAATGACTTGTTTCTGTTTTCCTAGGCACAGGTTTTAGCTGAGCGAGATACGTTGCCTTGCTGAGAGCTGAGTCACTGAGTAATCAACAGATTAATGTATTCAGTTTGAAAGCCATCAGCATTAGTTCTCGGCAAGCTCACAAGAACTCCATTATGGTATCATCTCCACGTTTGGGATGGAAATGTCTCCAGGATTTAGAGTTCCTACGGGAAAATCCCTAGATGCAAAGAAATCAAAGTACCTCTTTGTGATTGGGAGAAATAAGGTACCTTCTCATACAGTAACACCACAGCAGGATTTTGGCATCCCTTCTAGTGAATGCTTTTATTATCAACACTCAGATAAGGAGTTTGGAGTATGTTGTACATCTGTCATTTGACAGCTACCCAAAAATAGTCATGACCAACTCACTGGCATATAGGACTTTGCCTTTACCAGGTCTTTATTTTGAAATTATTTTATTTCCAGTGAAATCAAGTAGTTTTACCTTCTCTGGGATTGCAGCATGCAAAAAGGGTGGTTTTGACTCCACTGTAGGGTTCTGAGTTCCTCTGTGTGGGCTTGGTCTGAGCCAGAAATGCAAGGAAGAGGCTGGCAGGGGCACCTCACAGAGGAGCCACTGTTTAAAAATAGGGAGCTGGTGAAAGTAATCACAGACTAGCAACTGTAAAAGGACAGGCTGGCCTAGGTGTGTGGTACAAGAAGGCTGCCAAGGATCACATAGCTGTTCTGATAAGACAGATGCCAATGCTGGTGCCTAAGAGCCTGTCCATACCAACCTTGCTGAAGTAATACATCCCCTTGTTTGCAACCGAAATTGCTGTTTGGGTACACTTAAATGGGGGATGTGTGAGTAGAAGCCAGTCAAGCCCCAGTGGAGTTAATCCTAAAAGCTTTCCTACATTAGCAGGCTGGTGGAAGGGCTTTGAATGGCAGCAAGACTTCTCTCTGATTCATCAGTCCATGCAGCCTGTGTGTCCAGCACATGCACAGGAGACAGGACACATGTTCTCACTGTTTTCTCAAATCTATCAGTAGATCTGTCTAGGCTGTCCCTAGACAACAGATTATTTTTCTTCCCTGGCCTGACTAGAGCCAGGGCATGAGAGATTGTGGCTTTTGTGACACAGTGGTCCCCAGGGCTACACTTCCCAGCATAAGTGTACAAATGGCACATCACATGCAATTGTATCTCTCTTGTACAAAATGCATGTGCAGAAGGCATACAGCAGTGATGTAAATCTCCCCTCCCTCCTTATCCCTCCAAGGCATTGGGATTGTGCAAATGCCTCCTGTTCATGGTCTGGAGTCTCTGTACCCAGGCAGTGGCGATTTTAACTTACCCGTCGTTCCTTATCGCCGTACTCAATGCCCAAGGTATCCATGGCACGGACAATAGCTGCCAGTGACTGTATAGTGTTGCTGTAGACCACTGGCTTGTACTGCTTCACATCTTCTCCAGAGAAGCCATCCTCATGGATGATCCTGAAGAAAATGCAAAGGAAAAAAAAACTCTTGAGAATGTAATTTCAGTGGGAGAGACATTTAAAAGACAGCTGTGCTGTTCTGAAGAGCACATCTGCTGGCTTGATTTGCTTAATTTAGTCAGCATTTCTTTTTAAACCTTTCTGGTTATTCACCAGTAGTGTGTCTGAATCCAGTGCTGGAATTAGCATCCCTTTTGCTCTCTGTCAAGAAGGTTTTGTGCGCAGTTGGTGCATATGGTACCTCCTTCCCAAATGAACTACAAATGCTGAAGCCTGGAGCACCTTGTGTTTGCATGCTCAGCAGTCACAGCGGGGAGGTTTCCAGGTCCTACATTACCTTCCCAGTCAAGATCTATGGGAATATGTTCAATGTGGACAAATGACCATCAGGTAAGATCTTAACCACTGGAACAAGTGATAGAAACCCTCTAGTTCTTGTCTAGTCCTTTTAGTAGTAGTAACTTCTGGGGTACCTTACAAAAGGAACCAGAGTCGAAATACCCCTGTACACACAGGGACTCAGGCATGGAGGGGGGAAGTGTCTTAGTTATGAAGCACTTTAAGTACTTACCCTCCACACTTCCTCCTCCCTTCTTCTCTCTCCTTTAGAATAATTGCTGAGATTTTTTTTGCTTCAAGGCATGTTATGTTATCCCTTCCCCAAGCAAGATGGGAATGTGACCCACAGTCCTACCAGCTCTGTGTACTGGATGCTCTGTGCATTGGTCTCTATTAAACTATGCAAAGGAACTATTGATGGAGCAAGTTATTGCAGTTCCTTGCTTAGGTCAAAGACTGACCCCTGTAATTTATTCATCTCTAAGTAACTCCAGAACTAAGTCTGGATGTGTCTCCAAAAACAACTAGGATTTGCAGAACTAATTGTGTTTGACAATAATTCTTCCCAGTGAAGACATAAGTTATGTCTTAAATGTGGGAAGAGAGAATGATCTACTTAGCTAAAATGAAATCCTTGTTTGCTCATCCTCAGATGTCACTGGACAACAGAGGGTCCTTCAGTAACAGATCTGGCCTCTGATAAAACCTAGCACTCTTTCTGTAATGGGATTTTTGATTCCTTTTTTTTCTAAATCAGATACGCAACATCAAAGGTCCCGACAAGTGCTGGCATCCCCTGGGAGAGAGGGAGCACTAGCTCACACTGTGAGCTTGCAATAGATACAGTGCTGGGATGGAGAATGGGGCTGGATGCCAGCCCAGTGTTATTAACAGATGACTACACGAAGAACAAGGCTGGTAGAAACATGCTGACCAAAACAGAGAGCTCCTTCCCCTGATGTCAAGCTCACAGAAAGGTTTTCTAACACAAGTGACTGACCCTCTGCTGTCCCCACCTCAACCTCTGCTTACTCAACACAGAACACCAGGAGCTGCTCAACAACCCCTGACTCTTGGAAAAACATGACTACAAGCACATTCAGCCTCAGACAGACAATAATTCAAGTCAATTGATTTGAATAAATTGATTTATCCTGGTAATCAGGATATTTTTAAGCTACTGATCTGAGGAACTGGGCAGAGCCCTCTGCTTGGGTACCCTCCAGTAAAGGCAGATGGTGCTGGAACCAGCACAGGTTCCCCTCACCTAAGCTGAGGAGAACAGGGGTGGATGAAAACCTTTCTGACTCAGTAAATCCAGACTTGACAATTTGCCCAAAAAATTTTGATAGCTTGATTTGATTTTAATGGAGTTATGGGCAACAGCAGATTTTGCACTCTGTAGCTTTCATTTCCTGTGAATCCAGTGATCGTGGTGAGGTTTGGAACAATAGCATTTGAGTGATGGGAAGGAGGTGGGGCAGCAGAGCCATGTATCAGCACTGGTTCTCATGGATCATTTACTGTTACTCAGACAAGTTGCTGAACTTCTGGGAAATGTGTTCTTTGCCAAAAGGAGCAGTCAACACAAAGAGTTATGGGTGGCACAAGGCAAAAGGATCTGCATCAATTCTGTTTGAATTCAAGAGAGACTGTACAGCAGCTCTTCCTCCCAGCTCTGAGCATGACAGCACAAAGCACAGCAGAGCAGGGGTCCCACAGGAGGCAGGCAGGCGGTTCATAAAAGCATCACCAGGAATAATTCATTTTTTCTGGATGGTTGGATTGTGGCTGGATTTTGGGGCAAGCAAGATTAAATGCTGGGTTTTGAGCAACTAAGAGAAGGAAACATAAGGGGGGAGAAAGAAAGGGTGAGGACAGGCACAAGAGGCAGTGTAATGGCCTCAAGAGGATGCTGCTAGAATTTATTTGGTCCAGCTGTTGTTCAGGATGGAGGAGATGGGAGTGATGCCCACGGCTTGGGCTGGATTTTTTTCTGGCTTTTACTGACAGGCTTCAGCTCAGGAATTCAGAAGGCAGAAAGAGGGCTGAACAGCTGTATGGGGAAAGAGGTGAGCTTTGGTTTCTGGTCTTCCTCAGAGTTTAAACCATTTTTAGCTTTGTGCCATGAAGCTGATTACCAACATTTTCACTTCTAAATACTCCAAGCCAGTAAGTTCCCTATTGAGTAACAGGGATCCTTGTGCTGAAGGGGCAGAATTAAGGGATGGAGAGTGGCTCTGGGATCCCTCAGTGAACACATTGTGGCTGGGTAACAACGCTGCTGTCATTCAAATACAGAATAAATCTGGTAATTTAAAGGGGGCAGAGAAAAAACACCCCGATTGTTCCTGTGTGAAATCTCTCTAGAAGGCAGCCATGGAGAAAGCAGCACTGTGGATGACAGTATGGAAGTTTTGCTGTGGGAAGTACCTATGGATTAATCAGTCATGCAATGAGCACATTACCTAATATTTGAGCGAGCAAATCCCCCCTGACTCCTGTTCCAAAGCCTGCTAGGACACTGTGAACTGGTTTATTGTCCTATATGCTTTTCACAAGTGTTTCTCCATTTGCCTTGGTGGTGTGATGGCTCCAATCCTGTAGCAGCTTTTTCCATAGTCCTTTGGAAATGTTCATGCTGCCACTCACCTGTTTGGGATACACCTTTCTTCTCACCTGCTGCTGTGCTTTACTGTCTAGAGGACATTTACAGCTCCAACACTACTCCTGGGAGGTATCTTGCTATAGGACATGGCTTGAGCCAGCTCCTGGTGCCACAGAACACAAGAAGCAGTGGGGTCTGTGTGCTGTAGTGGGCTTGACCATTAGAAACATACAGGTGTAGGAACTAACAGAAGTGAGCAGCACGCCAATGCTGTAAAGTCTACAGGTTTAGGAAGGGTAGGCTACTCCTTAATCAACCTAGAAATTATGGGAGCAGAGGGTTTTCAGCACCAAAAATGGGAATCCTCTGTTTTCTAAATGGCATATATCTTTCCCAGTGTCCGAATTACAAAGGAAACTGCTGCAGGCAGGTTCCTCTTTGCCATACTAGAACTGGTTCTCTCCAGGGCAAAGGAAGAAAAGGGATTTAAGAGGATTCCCAGGGGCTGTAGAGCGGGGAGAAAGTGCTGTAATTTAAAAAAGTGATTCTGAGCAATTAAAAAGCCATTTCATTCACCAAGTGACTAATAAAACACTGTGCTCTGAATGGAATGGTGAGAGACAACTGAAGCAACCTGATTGCCTAAGGTACCCATTAACGCCTGCTCCCCATCCCTCAGCTGCTAACAGCAAAACCCATATGTTGGCAGGTTGTGTTGTTGTACTCATTTCAGAATGGCAGGAACAAGCAGGTATTTACTGGAGAAAATGGTTGCATCGCTGATCAGATCTTCTGCCATCCCCCAGCAAGTCGTTAATCCTGAAGAAGTGCCCAGTGCCTCAGCAATTATTGCTTAATTACAAAATAAATGAAATACTTGGAAACAGGGGGTGCATTCTGCGTAGCAGCTTGCTTTGGCTTCTGTTCAACAAAGAACTCACGTGCCTTCAGCCTTTCACTACCCAATGACTGCACCAAGAAGACAAAGCCAGAGATGATTGTGCCGCCTGTCCCTGCTGACACACACGGCCCCTGCGGCTGGGGAACAGCGGCTCTGAACAAAGCCCACGACAGCTCCGGTGCACTGGGGCTGGAGCTCAGCTGGGGGCTGATTCCACCAAGGAGCCACTTTGCCCAGGTCACTCCTGAGAGAAATACTTGTCCATCATCCTGAAAACTTCCTGGAGCAGAGGCTACAGTCATCGTCATTCCCATACATCAGTTCCAGCCAAGCTATTCTGGTGCTTTCCTTCCAGCCCTTCCAATCTGAGCCAGCTTCAGTCAACACACTGACACTTCCCTACACCTTCTCAAGCAGGTCCTCCTCTTCTTTTTTGAGGCACAGTGCCCCAGACTAGACCTAGTCCTGACATCTCCAGTCTGCCAAGATAATTTGAAGCTGTAAAGTTTATCCTCTGATGTGCTGAAGCACATCTCCCAGCTCCATATCACTGCCAGGGGTAAGTAATGATGTATTTCCATCCATTCTTCACTGATGAAAATGTAGAAGGAAATTGACGCAGACCCCAGTGGATTCCTGGCTGACAGAGCCCTCTGCTCTGACCACAAGCCACTGATAACTGTATAATTTGGGAATGAGTTGTGCTACTCACCCATTTTTGTGTAAGACCTGTAGTAGGTTTATCTGCACTATTTTTCCAGGTCACTTTTTAAAAATCCAGTGGGACTCTGACAAACCCTTCCCAAAATCTAGATATGGCACCAACTATTGCTCTCCTACTTCTGCTGAGAAATCAAATGAGACTAGTTTAACATGCCTAATTTTGTATAATCCATGCTGTATGTCACTCATCTCCCTTTTTATCTCCTAGGTGGTTGCAAATTACATGATTGATAGTTCAATTCTCTTGAAAGCTTCTAGAAGTTGACTGGTCTATAATTCTTACTCCTCTTTTCTCCCTCTATATTTAGAGAGAGGCACCATGTTTACATTTTTTCCCTGTCTTCTGGTGCCTCACCTGCCCTCCAAGAGCTCTCAAGAAGTGTTTGTATTTCTGAGATGGCGCCTATAAGTATGTACTAAGAATTTCCTTAAACATGGCTGACCTGAAGGCATTTAGACTTCCTAAACTTGTCCTTTCTGTGCCAGAAGGAGGGAGTGGCATGCTCAGCAGTGGAGATTTGTGGACACCCCCTCTTGCTTCCAGTGCTCAGCAGCCTTCATCCGTTTCACAGCTTCACATGCAGTTTCTCATGCCCCAACTGACACAGCCCTGTCTCGTCTCCTGCCCTTTGTCATCACTCCAAAACCTCAAGCCAGTGCCTCTGAAACATTTCCTGCAAAATTCAGGGACCTTTGTGTGGCTTCAAACTGTCTGCATCACTGTGAAAGACATACTTATAAACTTCCAACTGCCTATCAGAGAAAATAAAACCCATACTGTTTCTGTTTTACCTAAGATGATTTACTTTCAATCAGCAAGATGTTTCCAGCTGAATGAAGTTTTCCCATATCAATGCACATCCCTACAATTACAGTGATTTGTTTGAATAAAACCAGGCAAGAAATCACCAGGAGATTATTACACTCAAAGTGTATCACAAGCAAATACCTTACAAATGCACGGTCCATTTCCTATAAAAGCAGACCTGCTCCTCACCTTCACCTGGACAAATTAAGGAATTTAAAGGTTATTGCACAGCTTTCCTACAGAGCCCTGTGCCTTGGCAGTGAGTTTCAGCTCTCAGGGCTCTGGGGCACTGAGCTGGTTGGGGCTGGCAGTGGCACCACCCTGTGCAGCACCCGCAGGTTCCCTCCAGCCTGGGTGGCTCTGAGCTCTCAGCAGCGTCTCCTTCCACCTCAGGAAAGCTCAGGTCTGTGCAGTGTTCCAAGCCCACACGACACTGTGGGACAATGCAAAGTGTGTGAGATGATGCTGGTGGGTGTAAAATGCTGTGTAAAAGGGAGGGCCATGGCAGAAGGGAGGTGGCATTACAGGGACAACAGAGAATTTGTCCACAGACACATTTTTGCTCAGGCTGTTGAGTCCCATCAGTACATTCTCATTTATGGTATAGACTGATCCAAGGCGGATTTTAGATGGGGAATCTTGGAACAAACATACATCACAAAAACTATTTTTGCTCAGCAAACTTTTCCGATTTTTATCCCCTCCCTTCTTCCCCATTTTTTCTTTCAAAAATAATCTTTCCTGTCTCCTATCCAGGATCAGGCAGGTTATTCTGGTGGGGCTGGGAAGAGCTTGAGTCAATAGAAAAAATCTAATTCTGAAGAAAACTCTGCAGTCTTTGTTTGCAAATGGGGGAAAACAGCACAAAATCTGACTTTAATATGTAGAGAGGAGGATGATCAAATTCTGATGGAAAATCTCTTGCTAATCAGCTACTTTAAATTTATTTTTATCTTGATATAAGGTTAAAAACTTTGTTTACAGGGGAGTTATGAAGCTAAATTCCAGTGATTCTCTTCTCACTCATTTAATAGCCTGAAATGCGATTAAAAACTCCTGGATTATGTTAAACTAAATCAACGCAGATGCCCATGACCTTGTGTTCAAAGACTGCAAAGGCACAGTTCAGACCTCCGTGACAGGGTGCAAATCTCTCTAAACTCTCATTCTTCTTCCCCCCAGCTGCGCTAGAATGCCATGTTGTACATCCTATTCCCACAAGAAATTCTCTGAGATGAAAATTAAGATGACTGTTTGCCTACATGCTCTTTTTTAAAAAAAAAAAGAGAAAAACAACTTCCTTAGCCAGGGTCATCTAGAAACTGCAAATGGAGCTCATTTTAAAAAGCATAATTTTTTCAACCTGGACTTTTAACACTGGTCCAAGAAATACTGATGAAGCCCTGTGATAGACACCCAGCTGGGGAAAATCTCCTTTCTGGAGGAAATACCTTTGGGTCACTCAAAACTGAATTCTTACCACCAAAGTATTTCTTGCATGCAAAGATATTATTCTAACTAACCAGATGGTTCACGTTAAAAAATAAGCAAATCCATCAGGCGATTGAAATGCTGCCAAAATCCACAGCCCTGGAAATGGCCAAGCTTACCCAAATCAATTGCAGAAGTTTCACAGACCTGTACAAGGCAGAAGCATTCTTGCTCCTCTAAGGCACTTCAGCTTGTGCCTAATGCCTGTAAGTCCCTCTGATGCCTTCATGGCATCTCTTTAAAGCCAGCCATGTGCTGCTGCACCTTAACTGCCGGCCAAAAAACTTGAAGATGATGTTATAAGAAACTTTCTCATGTCTGCTCAGAATCGACATTGCTACCATCTTTTTCTGGTCTGTAGACAAGTGGCTATTGAGCCAACAATGATTAGCTTCCAGACATACAAGAGTCAGATGCTGCATCTTCCCCAAAACCTTTGATTTCAGATTGTTTTCAGGTGCATAAAATATTTGCAGAATACTCCTTATTTCCAGTATAATATAGCCCTAAACGAGAAACATGTACAGCACTCCCAACATGGTGCTGTGTCCCTGCAGCCCTGTGGCTGTTTGGAAGTAGCTTTTAGTTTTCTTTTAATTATTATTATTATTTTTTAATTGAGTTCTGCATCAATGCCTAATTTTGGCTTTGGGCTGTCTTGAGTGGTGATCCCTGCTTCGTTTGAATGCTGTAGCTGAGATGAGAGATGATTTCCTGGACTGCATGCTGAGGTTCCTGCTATGTGTCCTTCACTGGACGGGGGTGTTGGGTTGGCTTTGGCACCCCACATTTGGGATGCATCAATGACCTTCCCATCTCTGCAGTGTGAGGATTGTTTCAGCATTTACATTTTCAATAGGAAGCAGTGGAGTGAAATACTTTGTTTTTAAGTGTGTGTATAAAACAATTTAAAGAGCGTAAACAGTCTCCTGCATCCTGAAAGTAATTAATTAGTGTTGATGAATGAAAGACACAAGTTCTGATATTTCAAAAGAAGGCAAGGCTGTGCAGGCAGAGCAAAGCCAGCTACTGTGCTAGTACTCCACCCAACACAATAGGGATGTAGTCATCCTTTGAAATTTAACACCACGAAGTCAGGAAAATCATAGAGTTTAGGTTGGAAAATACCTCAAAGATCATCAAACCCAACCCTTACCCTAGCACTGCCAAGTCCACCAATAAACCAGGTCCCTAAGTGTCACAACTACATCTACACATCTTTTAAATGTATCCAGGGACAGTGACTGCCACTTCCCTGGGCAGCCTGTTCCAGTGCTTGACGACCCCTTCAATTCCTCTGAACTGCCAGTCTAAACCTCTCCAGGTTCAACTTGAGGCCATTTCCTCTTGTCCCATGGCTTACCCGTGACAATAAGCACTGCCCACACCAAACCTAATTGTGCACAGTCAACCATACCAGTGCTTTAACCCACCTGAGGCAACTGAACAAGTTTTTTTCTGCAGAGATTTCTGGCCACTGGTCCCCAGAGGAGTTCTGGTACCCAGATGCACCATCCTGCTCCCAAGTGTTAATGACCGTAAATGAGCTCCTCCTTTCTTGGGAGCTGCTGGTTCTGGTGAGGGCCAGGCTATGGGCTAGCTGGGGAAGGTACACTGATGTACACAGGCAGAGAATCTGATTCCCAGCATGGAACTGCAAGGATTCAGTGCCTGGCTCAGGCCCAGTCCAAACTTCAGACCCTTCCCATGCAGTACAGATAAGGGATGGCACTATAGGGGTGTGGAAGAAAAACCAATCACACTAGCTGATACAGAAGCCACACATAGACCCTCTTTTTCCTGCTCCAAATCAGTTTCTTCTGCTCCTGAGAGGCAGATCTGCCAGATGGGAAGCAAAGGGTGGAAGCAGGGTGCAGGCAGAGGCTGCCCCTGACCCCCATGTCCTGCACAAAGCTGGGAGCAGCGCAGACTTGGGTTTTATTCAATGTCAGGCCACTGGCATAGTTCGGTTTTACTAAAATTTGCAGGCAGTTAACTTTGATAATGTACCCTCTCCTGGGGCCTTTAATATTAAGATCAAATATTGAATACCCTACATGCACCTAATTAGTTTTAATATGCATCCTGCTCGGCTCAGTAAGAACAGCAAAGAAACACAGTCAAAAACAATTAGATCAGGACTTTTTTCGATTAAAAAAAGACAGCTGGACTACACGGATTCCTGCAGCAGCATTTGCATTAGATGAGATTGCATTTTTCTGTGGAAAAAGCCTTGGAGCCAAAAGGGTTTCAAATAGCACCAGAGGAGGCTGACAGCTGCATTCTTTGTGCATTCCCAAATAATAATTCAGTGAAGGAAAAAGTGTTCCTGCTCCGAGTGACTTATCGTCTCATCCCATGCAATGTGCTCCATAGTCAATCTACTTTGTCCACGCTCTGCCTGAGACCAATGAGATCCCTCAGGGGAAAAAAATTCACCGGGCTGGTGATGACCCACATGAGAGAATTCTCATTAATTCCTCAGTAATGTTACATAAGGTCATTTTGTTGAATTAAAATTATTTGGATTAATCCTCTTAAATGTTCTCTTAGATGCAAGGGAGATCCAACTGCAGCTGGATCATCCCACAGCTGGTTCTAGAAAGTCAAAATAGTGTTTTAATGCCCCATAATGGTTTTGTTAAATTCATCCCCTGAACAAGGACACAAAGCAGCTTTTTATGGCTTTTTTAGATCACTTACAACTTCTGTAAGCTGTCATTAACTATCATCAAAGCCTGAAAAACGAAGCAAATGGGTTCAATGTCAGTTTTACTGCCCAAACCTAAATAATATTTTTGGTTTCCCATCTGCCTCATCTGAAGTGTTTTGATAGCTGCAAGGTGACTTTGCCTTTCAAAACCTTTTCAGATGTTGCTCTCCATAACCAAATATTCTGTGGACAACAGACGAAACAAGAGGCATGCGCAATCTCTTCACTGTCCTATGCATTTCATCCTCACAAACCAGTACCACGGCCAAAACCCACAATAGGAAGACCAACCCTGTGTAAGTTACCCAGACATTGAGTGTATGACTCTCTCAGTGTATCAAAGCAAGGCTTTGGTAGAATGTACCTGGTTCCATGCCCTAATGCAACAAACCTGGCTTCCAAAGCCCCTCGTTTCACTGAAATCCACTGGGACTCAGAGTTGCTCTTCTGTGTCTAGAGCTGATCTTTGCACAGTTGACATATTTTTCTGTGTGTCCTAGTTGTATTAGTGCTCATTAGGAATTGTGTGCTGTCATGAAAACACTCAGCTAAAATAAAAAGATGCTTTAAAGCAGCTTTGCTTTTTTGGGATATCAAATCTAGCAGCAACTGTCTTTCTGAAGCAATAATTGATGTGTTTGATTAGGTCTGGTGGCAGATGGGGGTTTTTCAGTACTTTTGATGTTTCAACATGTTAAGCTGAGAAGGAATCAATTCTGGAAAGAGCGATTATGCCATTCCTTGTATCCTGTCCATCTTCTCTGGCACGATTACAGCTCAGGGGCTCCATCTCCGAGCAGTATGCTTGCCACAAGCCCCTGGGTGTGCTGCCAAGCTGACATTAGCCTCCACTAATCTCAGCTCAGAGATTTTTGAGTCATGGTGTTCCCAGCTCTGCAATGTGCTGCCTTTCTGTTAGAGGATGTAATCAAGCACAATACCAGACCCCACAGAGAGTGCAGGTCAAGGGAGAGTATCTGGCTGCTGGGAAAAATCCCTGAAGACTGCAATGGATCCTCCATCAATGGAAAATTTTGCAGTCAAAATGAGGATGTCTGGTGTAGATGAGATACAAATCCTGGGTGTAGGAACAGCAGCTTGGCCTCTGTCACTCCTGCTGCTGCAGGCAGCAGAAACCCAAACCCTGCCTGTCTAACCATGCTATTTCTTGCAATGGGGCTGCAAAGTTTCTGCTGTCTGTGTTTACTGGAATCCCATGGAAGTCTGCCTGCAGCTGAAGTGTGGCTCTGATAGAGCAGGGGTAGGCACCTTCCCAAACAGATGTGGTGAGAGCTTGCTTTGGGCTCCTGTGCTCAGTAATGCCAGGTCATGGCTCTGAGCTCTCCCAGCCTGCCTGCTCAGGTCTGCTCACTGAGGCTTTCCAAGCTGAAGACTTTGACCTGAAACCTGGCAGGTACAGTATTTTAGGATTCTGCCCACACTGCTAATAAGATTTCACAGCAGGAAGGAGATATGTTGGATTTGTGTTTAATTACATGCATTTGGATATATTTGAATCACAACTTTTACACTTGTACTCAGAGAACAGGTTATCTGAAAGGAAGACAAATGCACAGCTTTTACAGCTTTTCCCTGACACCTGCCACAAGGCTGCAAATAACCCTTCGGTGGTTCTCAGATGCAGCTGATGTTTAGAAAATACCAGAGGGGGACAAAGCCTTGGCTGGTCTAACTCAGCACATACCTCCAGACATACCTGACCTGTAGCAATGGGAGAAGGCCCCGCCTCAGCTCTGAGTCTCCCACCTAAAACTGCTGTGAGAAACACATAGGAACAGTTTTTTCCAGTGTTTATCCAAGCTTTTCAGCCAACCTATTCCAACACAATACTGTTTGAAAGAGGATTTGAAGACCATGGGCATCCTCAGTATCTCATGGCATTTCCTGGCACAGAGGACACCTGCTCTGGTGTCCCTCTGTGTCCCTCTGTCTCCTGTCTCTCTGAGCTGGGACAGGCAGTCAGAGCCACCATGTGAGGCTGCTGGGGCACGGGGTGGAACCGGGAGCTGGGTGCTGCCAGTAGAGGAAGAATACAGACATATGCCACAATGAATGCACCCACTGCCAAAAGACCACAAATAATTATTTGTCCTTGCTCTGCAGAGTGAGCTGGCACTTTGTAACCAGATCCAAGTGCTGTCCTGTGACCTCCCGGTGGCAGCAGGAGAGAAGGACAGGGCTCCAACCAGGAGATTTCCTATAAAATCAGCAGAGCAAGGGCTGGCCACTGGCACAAAGCACACCAGCTCTCCTGCATCCCTGGGTGACTCAGCCACCCTGATGGGACCTGCAGAGTTCCCTTGTACCCCAGGCACACCTCTCACACCCTCTCTGGGTAAGGCATGGGTCCCTGCACTTTCCTAGAGTCTCATGTCAGCTCTTGGCACAGCAGCTCCTGCCAGCAGGAAAAGGAGTGATCAAGAATCAAATATCTGGGGTACCCTGACCAGACACTCTTCCATCTGAAAGCCTGGCTTAGAGCCAGGCCGGCACTTAAGCTCTCCTTCCCAGGCCCATTCTTCATTAATGGGAGCCCCAGGAGCACGGCACTGCCAAGAACCAAGGCGGAGACTGCCGGCAAGTGATCCTCTGGGGACACCATCCAGCCATCAGAGCACTGGGGACGCCATCCAGCCATCAGAGCTCACCCAGCATCTCTTCCCCAGCCGCTCCTGTGGCCGCACTGCCTGCTGGCCACCAGACCCTGCAGAGGCAGCAGATGCCATGGTGCAAGCAGCTGCCCCTGGGGGTACAGACTCATTCTGCTTCAGCCACCACTGGCTTTCCAGGAGACACCATAACTAAGGGCAGAGCCACATTTAAACAGATGTAAAAATGTGTTTGCCCATTACGCTGGGAAGCGACCGCTGCTGCAAACACCTCAGAACATGAGTATATTCCTCCTACTGCTTTCATCAGTCTTTGTCATCCCCCATGTCCTCATCTTCAATTGAAAAATTCCTTATTGATTTAATTTGCAAATTTGCCTGTAAGTCTCTCCCAAGAGTACCTGAGAAGATGCAAGGCAGTTCAAAGTGACTGTTTGAACCGTCTTATAAAGCATCCAGCTAGATATGGTAAATCTGCATCGTAATAAATTTATTCCACATCTGATCATCAGAGTTTAAGCTTATCTCTAGTATTATTTTACTGTCTCCAGTGTAAAAGATTACTGCCTTCTGGAGAGGTTTGATTAGATTCAGAGAGGCTGAGGTTTAATGAGCATAGACTTCTTTGACTCTCTCTTCCCACCCACGTAGTGAGTGCACTGCTGGTATTTGGATGATGAGCCATTTTGATGGTGTACACTTCTGTTTTTCCAAAACCCATCTAGGAAAACTTGGACAACTCATTTGTTTCTCAAAGCTTTTAAGTTTTCCAAACAGCACAGACCTTCCCTTCCCTCTCTGGCCAGGCTTTACTCCTCTCACCCACAGTCCCATGAAAAGGAACTGTTCCCAGCTTTACTACTGCTGGTCTGGGGAGATGAGCTGAGAACACCTCTGCCCTTTGGGGGATGTGGGCAGGAAGAAAACAAACACAACAGTGATCTAAACTTACGAAAGGAAGGGCTGATTTAGTATCTAATAGCCCTGAAAGTGTCCCTTTAAACAGGGTGATTGTGGCTTACTAATATCCATATAATAGATTAACAACCTACAGAATATGGGGAAATGCATGATAAAAAGCAGCACCTAATATATGAGCAGAGGCAATAGTGCTGAGTAACCTTCGGCAAACAAGTGGCTCATTAACCAATCAATTGACAATGTTAAATGGAATAACTCACGCTGAATGCTGCTGCTGCCCTGGCACGGCTGGGGAAGGCAGGCAAGTCCATCCCCACGTTGGGAAGGATTGTCACAGGTGCCTCTACTTGGGAACTGGAGAGCTGGAAATCACATTTATTCCAACTAATGCCCAAATAAAAGCCTGAGACCGGGTCAAAGGTCCCCTGAGAAAACCCCAGGAAACAGACAGGACTTGAGGCTGTTTAATCCAGCTGATGGAAGTGAAACTTCTATTGCTGTTCTTCACTGATTCCTCTCAGGGACCCCCAAATCCCTCAGAATATCAGGGCATGATGCAAGATTGTTCTCTCCTCTTCATTCCTAAATCCTTCCTTTAGAGGATCCTGGGCAATACAGCTTTCACCTATTCTTTAGGAATAATAATCCATAGCATAACACATTTAATCCCTTAGAAATAATTCTTGCTGTCCAGTCAAAATGTATGTATTGACAAACTCAGTTTCCACAATGTCATTCACACAGTTATTTTTAGTACCAGTGCTGCCAGCAGAAATAACAGGCCTGATGTGTTTCCTCCCCCTGGCTTAGAATGAGGCTTCTGAAATTATAGAGGGGGGCACTAATTGAGTACCAAGAATGTTACAAACGATTTGCACTGCTGTGGAATCTGATAGCAAACCAGTGTGCTTCCAACCCCACTTGCACGTGCAATTATGCCACTGTCCACTAAAAGGGTGCACATCCACTGGCAGAAGTATTTGTGACCACAGTTTACATTAGCTGCTACAAACCATCCCTGACAAGAAAGCATTTCAGATTTTTTACCCAAAAATAACATTAATCTTAAAGAACTTGCCCTCCCCTTATTTTTCAGTTGTGGTTCTACAGAGATAATAGGACTGAAATGAGTCTTTCGATTCTTTTGGTTTCCGTGGTGGGGCGATGGACTCACGCCCGCGGTTCCAGGACTCCCGGGACCACCTCCCAGTCCCGCACAGGACCAGCCCAGGAAGGCTTCCTTGCCAAAGTCTTGCAAGCAACTGTGCACAGCTAAGGCTAAACTGTAACACAGCTACTGAGCAACAAAAGGAAAGAAAAGCTTTCTGTTCTCCAGTCATTTAAACAAATAAGATAAACAGCATTTCCCAGCCCAGGAAGATTATGTGTGGCTTTTGTCTCTCCTGTTTTGGTTTCCTGTGCTAAGCACTCACTCACCCATTCATAGTCACTAATGCCCAAGGCTCAGAGTAGCACTCCCTTGTGTTGATTTCCATGTGTACTTTAGGGTTTCTTTACATACCCAAATCCTCATTATCACTCTAAACCACGGTAAATTACAGGAACAGTGGGCTGATGAAAGTCCTCCTAATTCAAAGCAATAGTGAGCCTATTACTACTGAAAGCACTGGTTCCTGGCTGCAGCAGCACACAAGAACTGAGTGGGAGAAATAAAAAGAACCTGGCTGGCTAAACAGCCGGGATGGAAGGATGTACCAAGCACAGGAGTGACACAGCTCCACTGGAGCGGGAGCAGAAGGCAGACAGGCCCCCCCACCAGGGCTGGGGGAACAGAGTCATCTCAGAGAACTATTTCCACCTCAAAACCAACAAGGTTTCCTGATCATTCAATTCAGATCTCTCTTGTCCCCTTCCTAGTGTCTTCCTAACTCAACATACGTATTTCTGGCTCATTTTTCTTTCAGTTGTCCCTTATTTCCTTATTTTACTCACTCTCCTTTTCTCGAAGAGTGAATATTAATGTCAATTTAGGCTCATTTAGTGTCGCCTTTTGCTACCCCACTCCCTTCAGGATCTGCCTTTGGCAATTTGGATCCTTCCTTTTATCACTTTGTCCACCCAGGAACTCACAGCTCCATAAAACCTTGCGAACCTGCGGCAGCAGAAGGAATCATGTCACACGGAAAGCCAGCGTGTCCGAGCTCCACTGAACCCGGCTGGCCGTGCAGCTGTGGGGGGACAGGGGTACCTGCCAGATGATGGAAAGACACAGCGTGCTTAACGCTGAGTCCTCACTACACTAATTTCCTGGGCCCTGTGCAATTAGTCATCAGCAAAGCGGCTGTTAAGTGCTGGATAGAAACTCTGCTGAAATCTGTGAGTGTCTCTAGTTTCTTTCCGAAGAGTTGGATCAGGCCCTGGGAATGCATTTGTTTGTTTTTCCCTTGTCATCAGCCTGCCTTTGGCTGAAAGCTATAATCCATTCAGGGAGGACCTGTTTATCTGTGAGAATAGCAGCATTGCTGTGAAGAGGTAAGAGTGGGAGTGTGCTTCAGGCAAAAAAATGCAGATTATAGCCCCCTAGTAATGAATTCAGCACAGAAAGAAAGAAATGCAGGCTGTTCTAATTTTCTGAATAGATGTAATTCCATTTTGTTCCCTGTGAGTCCCTTCTCTGACAATTGTCTGAGTGGAGGGAGGAAAAAAGGGTTCCAAGCAAAACACTTGTCTATGAAGGATGTTATTAAAATGTCCTACTTGAACACAGGCTCTCTGCAGACCAGGGTTGCAGAATACAAACGTTCTCTCTCCCTTAGACAAGCTTTGTCTAAATGCAGAATGTTTGTCAATTATTTTCCAAAAGCACAATTGCTATCATCAGAATTAGAGCTGGCTTGACTTGTCCTCCCTGATCAAGCACCCACTTTAACAGGGTAGGTTCAGAAGTTCAACATGAACTTGAGGGCTGTTGGATTTGCAGCAAGCTTTAAAAAATGCTCAAGAAAAAAACACGGAGAGGGAACAGATGCGAGATATACAGAAAATAGGGAAAAAACCTGAGAGTGGTCAGAGAAATTAAAAAACCTGTGGTGAGTGAAAATCCACTGAAGAAACTCCATGGCCAAAGTCTCTGACTGGGTGAACTTTCATCATTTGGCTTCTGAGGTCTCATGCTCATTCACACCTGCATACAAACTTGGTTCCATAGATTTGCTCAACCTGGCAGTTCTTTAGACAAGAATTTGGCTGGGGGTCTGCAGCATGGATGTCACTTAAGTTTTAGCACAGAAATTTGCCCTACCATCCTCCAATATAACTTCCTTTTCTTTATTGGTCAGGGTGACATGTCCTGTCTCAGGCATGTGCTACAAACAGGATGGGTGTCCTGTGAGACAGGAAAATGTGTATTTTTGTGGCCATGTGGGGTTTATTCACTGCAAAATTTAAGATGATGGGGCTTTCCAAGGCACTCCCTGCAATGCAATCAATTACATCACATTATGAACCTATCTAACCTGCGAAGCCCGAAAGCATCTCACCCTGTCATCCAAGTGCTTTTCTTCAACCTCTCCTTGATTTGTGGGAAGAAAGGTGTCTTAATTCTGCAGGGCTGGATTCCAACTAGACACAGTGACTACCACGGGCTAGGGCTGAAATAGAAATAAACAAGAGAGAACCTGGCTGTCCCTCACCCCATCACTCTCTTGAAGGTTGAAGAAACTTGTTCTGACCTTTCCTCTTAAACTAGAAGAAGTTTTGCATATGAATTCTGATCTGTCTTTTACATTTACATTCCCATGCCACACAGAGGTACCAGGGGCACCAAAGCTTTATGCCAAGAGCAAAGGGAACCAGAGAAAAGTGCTAAGGACAATCACATTCAGTTCATTATGCGAGTAGCAGCACCATCCCCAGCATGCTAGGGCCACGTCCCTTGTGAAGAGGACACAGTCCCTTCCCCTAAACTCTGACTATGTGACTGTGCTATTATTGGTACACTCAGTGCTGAATGGCCAAAGGAAAACACTGCACTGGCTCCTGCTTTTCTCAGATACAGAAAGGACAGCAGGCACAAAGGCAAACATAGCCTCTCCTGTGCACATGTGACAGTCACCGCCTAAGTGACTCGCCATCAAAATGCCTCATTCCTCCTGACAGGTCTTGTCCTAAAACAATGTCTTAAAGTCTGCAGCTGGGCTGGATTTTCCAAACCCAGCTGAAACTGCCAAAAGAACAGCAAAAGCCCTGCTAGCAGAAAAGATGCCTCTTAGTTGGAAGAGAAAAGTCTTCCCAGCAGTCTGTCTATAAGCAGTGGACATGGTTTGCCATCCTCCTCCTGAGTGGATGTGCAGCTGTGGCATCTTAAAAGCAGAGTATGCTGGGGAAAGGTTGTCTGCTCTGCTCCATGCCTGTGCAGAACTGTGGATAAAGGATATTTCACAGAGAGGGAAAGGTACAGTTCCCGTAATCAGCGAGGGTGGGTTTCCTTTGCTATATTCACCTAGATTTGGGCTCTTGGCTCTGAAGTGTTGCGTCCATTTTCACATGGCTCCTGCTTGGTACAGACTGTACCCACATAAGAACTTGGCTAAACTCGGGTGCAGCACAGCTGCAGTCTGGGACAATCTAGTTTTTCCCTCTTAAATGCAGCACCTTTATATCTGTTTCTGAGTTTTACCTCATTGATTTTCCTGTGCTGTTTCAGCAGCACTGTTTCTCCTACTGTCCACAGAAGTGCTTGCATCTCTTCCCCAGTATTTCTGAGCTATATCTTATTCTGAGTTGTACTTTTCTTATACTACCACACCAAATATGAATGGGAACACTGAATAGCACTGTTTGAAAGCACATAAAAACAGTGTGGGCACTTACAAACCCACTGTACACTCACTCTATGCTCAACACTATGTCTTACAAGGTGCTGTTTATAGGCTGCTTGATAATTTTTGGTGGCATCTCTCACTACCAAGTTCAGGTACAGCAACACTCAGTTCTGTAATCCCTCTTTGTTTTTCTAAATGAGTGGTCTTGCTTTCTCCCCCTTGTACTCAGAGCTTTGAAGATAATCCATAAAAGAAGAAGGTGTACCTTTCCATTTCCATCCTAATGATTGCTTCTGAGCTGTTTTGTCACAAACAAGTCATCCCTTACAAATGAATGAGAGCACTTCAAACACAGCAGCCTCTAATGCTGCCACTGCAAAAGTCTCCTTGGTTTGTATCTCTTGTGAGAAAGCAGGAGAAAAAAATCCTTAACTGATCAGCAACAAACCAACCTCTCCTACCCAGATGACCCCTGGCTTCTTCCCAGTCTATAAGAGTAGTGAGAACAAAACCCTCGCTGAGCGCGCTGCCTCTGATCCTGCCCCGCTTCAGCAAGGGATGTGTTGACACCAAGTGCTGCACGACAGGCTAGAGCCAAGCTGAAATGCTCTCAGCTTGGCTGGGTGTCAAAGCACTGCTTGGAGCTCAGCTGATCCAGGGGCAGGTAGTGTGGGGTGCCTGGCTGGGGGAACAATGCTGAGCTCACAGCCAGGCTCAGAATACAGAGACCAAGCCCCTGTCCCTTCTCCCAGGGGTAGGTTCCCCTCCTTGCTTCCAATAATGTCCCACAGAGGTCTGTGTTTTGAAGGCTGTGGTGGCCTTGGCAAGCAACAGGGGACCTCAGGCACCTGCCTGGAAAAGGAAATGCACGGAGCATCGGGAAAGGAGCTCCCGCAAACCAAATTAGCTCTGTTAACTTGCACACATTCCTTACAGCACGTCACAAGGAAATCCTGGCCAGCATTTCTAAGCTTTATCCATCTTGCAATGGTTTCCACCCATGCTGTTGTTTACAAGCTTAACAAACTGAAGACTGTTTGAAAGAGATCACTCCTTAATCTGGCTTGTCCTAAAACCAATAGGAGAGAAGGAAGGCAAGGTCAGGCATATCCAAGGCCAGCACAGAAACATCCTTATTTATCTTCCCTAAGCTGTTTTAAATGTTAACTCCTTCAAGATATACTGAAATAGTCAAGCTTTAAATTTGGTGGTGACTGCAGGTGAAGTAGAAACCTGACACTTTGTTAGCAATTAGTTTTGGCTGGGTTCAAACTTCACCCTGTTTGGTCCCTTTGTGCAGGTCCAAACCATGGGACCAAATATGCAGCGAAGTCCCAGATAAGCATCTCCTGCCTTCTACTTCCTACTCAGCTACAAGCTGTGGGTCAGCCTCAGAGCCCCACTTCTGTGGCACTGCCAGCTGCCTGAAGAAACAAGCTTCCAAGAGTCTAATTATGCATCCCCAACATGAAAAGCCGTCCTCTAAATATCTGATTGGGGAACACGGAGCCAAGGAGTGAGACAGACAGCTGAGTATAAAGTTATTTTTTAGAAGCTGAGTTTAAGGTTGGCTAAAAATATGGCCTATCCCTTTCAGAGGTTATTTTGCTTACGGTGTTGACAAGAATAAAGCTATTAGTAACAGAGCATTCAGAGTATTTGGGGCTGGTGTTTGTCTGTCAGTCACTCATCCTCCAAAACACTCTTGTCAACATTTGGAAAGCAAGTGGGATGTATGCTCCAGCCCCCTCCCGGGCAGGCTGGGAGAGGATAACAAAGCTGTAAGAGCTGTAAAAATCTGGGGCTAAAGAAAACAGGATGGGGGGAAGAAAGGGATAAAAAGTCTGTTCAGAAGGAAACATATTAGAAGCCCCAAAATGTCTAGAGAAATGGTTTTAGAGGAGGAAAAAAATCAAGTACAGGGAAAAATAACAAAAACAATTGTTTACAATTGTTTACAAACATGAAAATGGAGAAAACAAAATAAGAGACAATGAGTGGAGATTCTATAGGGGAAGAGAAAAAGTGACCATAGGAAAATCAAGTTTTATTTTTTTCCTTTCGTAGTGCAAGAACTGTGTTCACACAGCATGGATCCACAGGACATGTAAAACACTTCCCTTAGAAAAAAGAGCTCTGTGCCTCAGGCACTCCAGAAGTATAGGACTGGGGGGTACCTTGAGCACCAGCCTTGTAGTCTGCTCTCTGACCCAGCTTGCTCGGCTGCCAGGTAGAAGAGGTGATCACAGGGAAATTGGTTCCCTGCTTATGCTTCTCCTTATCTCCCACAGCCAGTACACGAACATCTGCAGTCTGCACTACCCCAAACCAGCCTCTTGTCTCCCTCCTCTGCACCTCTAACAGACCCTGTAACAAGAACATGTTGTCTCCTTTCCTCTCCTCAGCTCTTCAGGTCTGAGCTCCTAGTGTCGAGGACATTCCTTTTTCAAACGAAATCCTCTTACCTATGGAAGGTGAGTGTTCTGTTGTCTAACAGCATATTAAACACGATTGTCATTTAAAGTACCCGCTTGGAAAGGGGAGCCGAAACCTGGCAGGGGTTGTTCCCCGTGCCCATTACCCTGGGAAAACTGCCTGCTCGATTTCCCTCATCACAATACCAGCTCCAGCCTCATCCCTACGTCTCCACCACCTCGTTAAAGATCTGCAGAGCCAAGAGATATTCAGTGCTTAGCACAGCAATTTCTCTCGTGACTAATCCTGCAGTTAGACACCTTTTCCCAGGGATCCCATTGCTGACACACAATCGGCTCCCTCTCTGCCTGGATCCGTGGCTCCCGGCGGAGGAGAAGGCTGAGTGAGCTCAGCCTCAGCTGCTGCCTGCGCCCCTGTAACACACAGGCAAAGCTGCCTCTCCCCCCGTGGTGTAGAACCTCTCACCTGGGCTGTGTTGGGAAGAACGGGCTCAGCTAAGCATGCCAGGCAATAACTGTGGTCTGCAGAAATAGGACAAGAATCTGTCAGCACAGTAAAACCCTGAGGTGCCCAGCCTTGCCTTCAGATGACAGAAATTATTAACTGAGCAGTTCCGAGCCAGGGGGGGTTGGACACTAAGGTACCACTTATGACAATGAAATGTGCACAGGCAAAGTGTACCTTTCCAGCCATAACCTGGGGGATGAGAAGTAACTTTACTCAGGCTCAATTTCCACCTCAGTCCATGAAGTTGGTCTAAACAGATTGAGAGCTGAGTCACTTAGAGCTATCTTCACAAAGAGCTCATCAATTTGAGTAAGCCATCAGCCCCAGGCTATAGCACGTGGCCATCCTTGCTTTCACCCTCCAAAGCAGCACTGCTGAGATCCGTGGAGCTCTGTGGATTTACATCAGGAACAGCAGAGAAGGAATAATCTCAGTGCAAGAAAATGGTTGTGGTCCTGCTCCTGTTGAAGTTCATCTCAAAGCTCTCAGATGCAGCCAGGGATGCAGCTGACCTGGCCAGCTGTGCCCAAGAGCAAAAGCAGAGCTCAGGAGAAAACAAAATTATTGTAGAGGAAGAAAGCCCTGAGATAGGGTTCCTCCCCTCTCACCTGTCCCCTCTGCTCTACAGCGAGTCACTGGGATCTCACATCTGCTTATTGCTAAGCTGACAAATAGCTTATCCCTAGGCCTGAGACCAGCCTGGAAAGGCTGCCACATTCCAGAGGGCACAGCTCCCTGTGCACATGGACTTGCTCTCCAGCAGGACACACCATGTGCCGAGGGGAAACGGTGAAAGCAGGAGAGAGTCTGTGGAAAAGACATGAGTAGAACCCAGATCTCCATGTTCTGCACTAGTTCACATGAGACCCATGAGAGCATTTAGAAGAAAACGGGGGAATTAAATGGTTTTGTGAGCAAAGACACATTTTCAGGGTTTTTCACCTTGTGGCTTTGTCATTAGCTTTCTAAAGAGGCACTTCTATGGTGAAAAATGCAACCCATCCCACCGGTTCTCCAGAAAGATATAAGGCTGCAGTCACCAAGGGTGAAATCCTGTTTGCTTCACTTGTGGGCCTTAAACACACAACATGCTGTAAATACTGCTCAGAGCAGGTTTACAAGGTGGAAATCCTTTGGAGACCTTTTACTGCAGGTGAAGGAAGGTAGATATGCCAATGATATGAACAAATTCTAAATATTTAGTTGTTTAAATAAATAAAGCTTTTACAGATTTTTGGGATCTATTATTCATGGTGTGCTGGGGGTTGTCTAGACCGTGTACCAAGGCATGAAACCATTTTAAGAGGGTAGAAAATGACATTTAGGTTCAGAAAGGTGAATCAGTTTATGTACTCAGCGCTTATCCAGGACTGCATATCACTGGACAAATGAACTCCAATTATCTCAGTACACAATGTGCTACAATTCACTGGGCATTTTAGCAAAATGACAAGTAACAAGACCAGAATGTGATTATTTTCTTTTCTAAACATGTTGAACAAGAAGGGGGTCTCTGTCAGCAGTAACATTGCAAGGTGTACATGTCCCCAGGAAAGGGCTCAGCAAAACATGGAAATAAGCAGCTGTGCTAATTCATTCACTGCATGTGAAATCAGTCTAGAAACGACCTGATTTTCAGCTTTATAAAAACACAGAACATTTGAAGTGAAATGATCGTTTGAAGCAGTTGGAGGACTAGAAAAAAGGCCATTGTAATCCTTTTGGGATGCAGCTTTCCTGTTAGCAGTATGCCAGCTCAGTGTCATCGTCAGAGCTTCAATACAGGCTTCCTGCCTTGATAAAAACACCACCCTATTTCTCTAAGACTTTAAAATGCTGTTCAGAATCCAGAGTTTTCCCTGTGCCTGTGTCTGTAATCACACTGCATGATCTCAGAGCTAACCAAACACAGCTAACCAAAGATGGGCTGCTCTGACCTGCGCAACTGTCTCCACGTATTTGTGCTTTTTGTCTTGGCATTTTCAGCAGGGTACAATTAATTAAAATTCCTGATTAATTAAAATGTTTTGCAACAACAGGAGCAAAAATTGCTTGGAAAAAAGCCTGTGCAAAGTGAAACTGGACCCTGGGCACTATGCACGAATATGCATAGTGCCCAAAGTACACTGTACTGGCATGTGCAGCCTGTCCCTAAAGTAAATGACATAGTGAAGGAGGAGGGAAGTAGAAGCTTGACAGATGACGACACAGGGGTGTAAAAATTTGCATTACCCCCTCTATTTCCCTTAGTGCCTGTATCTCACAGTGCAAGTGCATGGAAATACAGTGGCTTTCAGTACAGCTGGATGAATGCATGGCTCTGCCAAGGAATTAGGACTTGGCTAGTGCTCCTGCTCCTTGTTCTGACCATCACTGGCTGAAAAAGCTTGTACAAGTTGCTTTCCCCTTCTGGGCCTCAGTTTCCCCTCTGTAAAATGCAAACAACACCACTTCTCTATCTTGTGTGAAGTGCTATGAGAAGGAGAGAGAAAGAAACACAGTACAGAAAGAGAAATACGTGTTAGCAAGTGACTTTCTTTCCTCTTGCCTTTGTCAGATCCGTACTATAACGGGAGCCAGCTCCGGTCGCTGGGAGCTGTGAGGAAATCCTTGTTGTGCTCTGAAAGCCCCGCAGCAGACTGTCATTGTCAAAGCTCTGATGAATGGTTCCGCTGGGGATCCAGAGCCTGCTCCGGCGGGAAAGCAGCAAGCCTCAGTAAACAGCTCCTGCTCTTGCCCAATCCGGATAATTAACACTTCTGCAGCTTTATACAGAAAATGCCTCCTTGTTGCACAGAACGCAGGGGGCCCTTGGCCCCGTTCTGTCAGTGAGGCAGCCCCGGCCCTGGCTCTGCCTCTCAGAGGGAATGCCCTCTTTGAAATACCAGCAAAGGGGATGAAGTTTCTCCCCTTCCCCTCCTTTCATTTTTAAAACAGGGTTTCTTTGGCAAGCATGACTCCCACTTTAGCAATTTAAGGGCTACATGGAAGAAGTCATACTCTGAAAGAGCAATTTCAACAAACATATGCCTGCAAACAGTGCATGTTTATGCAGCAGCTTTTTTCCTGGAAGGGGTGCAGACTCTGGGCTGCTCATTTTTAGGATCAAAAATTAAATTTTGCAACTTCCACACCACGAGGGCAAAGAGGGCAAGTAGACATACTAAAGCCACTCTGAAATCAGAGATCTCTCAAATCAAATCTCTCAGAAAGAGAGACCTCTTGCCTTGAGCAGGATTACCAGAGCCCTTCTCCCCAGGACTCATGCCAGTGCCAGGCAAAATACTTTCAGGGCAGGATGACACATAACAACCAGACCACCATGGTCACTGGCTATGGTACGTACACCAGTCAGAAAAAAAAAATCTTGATTATGAGACGTTTTGCAGATTTTCAGGTGTTTAAAGAGATGACTCATATGAAATTGCTGCTCTAAATCATATAAGAATTGTGTTTCTCAAATCTCTTATATTAAAGTGTGATGAACACACATAATTCTTTAAAGGTTTTTGGGTCCACTGTCAACTTCTATGCTGCTACGGAGGATGAGATTTAAAAAAAAACCAACCAAGCTCTAGAATTGAGGTTTCTCAAACTCATGTGCCTCCAGGGGTTTTAAAGGAAAATTCAGGAGGTATCATAAGGCTTGCAAGAAGGAATGGGAACCCTGCAGTGACTCCTGAGAATAGTCAACTGAAATGATGAGTGTAGAGCCACAGAAGCTTAACATTAGCATTTTTTTAAAGAAACAAATCATTGAGTTAAAATTGATTACTATCCACAATTATTTACTGCACTAGAAGTCCAGTTATGTTCACTGACTGCTCCAAAATGTTGGCTGTCAAACTGAAATGAATAATCCTTTATGTTTTAAAGATGACCAACCCTATTTCTTCTTAATTTCAAATACTTAGATTATGCTTCAACGAGGGACTGGGATTTTTTGTTACTCAAAATACAGCAGGCAACCAGCTAGGAGGTTCTCAGGCCAGCACAGTGTCACAGCACTATGCAGTGTGGAAGCTCAGTGAATCAGAAATATTTCCACCAAGGTAGCAAAGAATATTTCCTGGGAACATAAGTGGCCACGACAAACAGTCCAACCTGTTCTTTCAAATGCTACAGGGATCACTGGCTTTTTACTGCTTCTTTGTTTAAAATAGAGTGGTGTGACAGGCATCTTACTCCCTCCTCCATAGGCTGAGCTTTGCAATCAGCTCTGCTTTTCTGTGGGGCAAAAGGGCTGCTGGTGGAGAGTTACAAAACCCCTCTCCCAGAGGCACTGAGTGGGAAGACATGAGCATGTACCCTGAGCTTGCTGAAAGGTGACATGTTTTGGAGTAGTGATTAGGATGTGGAGGAAGGAGGGGATGGGAGACCCTCTGGGTTTGACCTCTGGCCAACACACTGCCAGATGCACAAGCCAGTCCCTCAACCTCTTCCCACCCGTTTCTCCACCTGTAAAATGGAGCAATGATACTGGTTTCACCAGTGAAGTGCTTAGAGATTCACTAAGAAAAATGCTCTGGATGGGTGTTATTCTCACTTATCTCTCCAGTATTGCCAGTCCTGTTGGCTTAAATGAGCTCATACATGTGAGTAAAGAGTATGCATAGGCAAAATGCTTAGCAGATTAAAGGAAATATTTATATAATATTAAGCATAAAATAATATTAAATATTAATTTCTATAATATTTATATAACATTAGGCCACATTTAGGGCTAACAGCTGATTGCAGAACACAGAAACTGATTAGCACAAGCAAATATTAATTAAAATTACAGTCTGTATTCACACACCGGTTTTCTTTCCCATTCTGTTCCTCTGCTTTTTTATTAGAAAATAATCATCACATTACACAGTATTTTCCTCATTAAACTACAAAGATCCCTTGCTTCTTTGGCCAATTAGTGCCCGTGTACAATCATCAGGAATACAAATCAAAGCATGTTCCAGCTCTGACCTAATAAGTCATCTACGCAAAATCTAAGCTCTGCGTTTTTCTGTCACTACAGCAAATCTTTTTTCTTTACCCCAAAGCAATCAGCACTGAACAGAACCCTTCCTTTCTTAGGAAACTACAAACCCAAATTGCATGGGCTGGGGGCTGCCAGTGACCTCCAGCATTTCTGGTGGCTTTGTTTTAATCAACAAACCCCTAGAATCCTTCTGCACTCTGCTTGGGTGCAGGGCTGGCAGGGTGGGTGGCTCCCAGGACACGAGGAGAAAGAGGAAGCTCTGGGAGACTGGAAGAAATCTGCATTTTCCTCAGGGCACATCCTGCAAACAGGGCCCTTTGTTCCTGGCGGCTGGTACCCACTTCTCACCACAAACAGATCCCTTCCCGGCCTCTCCTTTTTTTTCTCCTCTCAGAAAAAGGCCGTTTTCAGAGTTTGTACTTCTACATCCACCCCCGCCCCAAATCTGTGTAAGTTATTCTCACTTAAACCAATTTTGCTTTCCCACTGAGTACCAAAGCGTTGTGAGTTACACTGTGCCGTGCTGCTCACGCCCACCCGACAGCCATTTTCTGACCAATTTCCTTCTGATATGCATCTTAACCATCTTCAGCTTCACTTCTGAATTTGGCCTAAATTGGAGAATAATATACTGAAACTCTGCTAAAAGCAGTATATAATTGATCCCTGCCAGAAGGGGGATATGAGCTTTTCTGTTTTTCAGGGAGACGGAGGGGGAGGCACTAAGAAGAGGGCTGTGTGCCTGGAGATTCAGCTCCTGTTTTCTACTTCCCCAGCTATCTTACAGAAGGCAATTAGCAGTGTCTGTTCATCAGTGTGATTCTATTTATTGAAACTTGTTAATAAGCCCAGAATTAGTTTTCCTTGTAAAAAAAATGCTTCAGTGAAGAATGATTTCAGAGTGGCTTTAGTATGTCTACTTGCCTAAGAATAATTAGGTTTAATATCTGTCCAGTGGTTTAGGAAACCTGGGTGATAGCTCTGCCAAAGCGTTTCTCAGTCTGCTCTTTCTCCATGCATCACCTGCTGCATGGCCACCCATGTACTCCTGCATGATCCTCCTGCTCCTGTTTCAGAAATGTTGCAGTTTCTTGGCCAATTTTAGCAAATCTGGTGGAGACCTCAAAGGAACTGAGCTCCTAGACTAATTATACAAGGTGTGGTAGAGAAGAAAAACCATCCCTGTTCCATCTCTTGGGAACAGGCATCCCTGAGGAACAAAACTGATGCTCACTTTTGAGGCAGAACTCACTGAAGCTGGAACTCACAATTTCCAATGCACAAGGCATGATTTAATTGATTGAGAGGTTAAAAAGGAGCAGGGAGAATCAGTGAGAGCACACCTCTCTGCAGCAGGCACCACCTCTCTGTGCTGGATGTAGAGTTCCTAGTGTGATGGGATCTTGCTCAGGTTACAGCTTGCTTGTGCTCTGGCAAATCACTGTAATAGAGCTGTCCTGATCCCTTACTAACTTCCACTGGGTGGTTCTCCATGGAGGAGAGCCTTCCTCCGTCACTGTGAACTTCCCTAATCTAATTACTGCTAATCAGAAGTGTGAAGAAAAGCATTTTCTCTGGGTCTCAGGTGTGCAGCAGGTGGGGCAGCCAACTTGTGGAGTAGGGATATCTGTTTAAGTGGGCGGGGAGAGTGATGGACACTGCAAATCCTGCAGCATGTCAAAGCAGCTGAAAGCCCCATGAAATCTTAGGATTCAGTCTGGAAGCTGTGTAATCCCTTTGAATTTTCTAGCAAAGACTATGGACAATTTTGTGATGGCAAAGGGGTGGAATTGGCCTATTTCTGCTGTGATTGACCTCACTGTAGAATGTATGGCACCTGCAGCTACAGACTGACCCAATATGTTTATTTACTGAAACCATCAAACCATCTCTTGCCACGTGCTCCAATCTTCCAGCCCAAATTAGCGGTGGCTCCACCGCTCCAAGTGGAACAAATGTCACTGTTGTGTTTCACTTGGTCTCCTGCTGCTACTTTATTTTATTTTGGGTCCTGCTGCCTGTCAGGGAAGAAGCACAATCCTGATTTTGTGAGGTTCAAGTGAGCAATTTCACTTTGAAGCTGAACAGGCCATTGCCAAAGGGTTAATGACCATTTTTATCAGTATCCTGGAAAATTGAATCTTTCTCCCAATGACAAATCCTAAGGGTTTTTTCTGGCCTGTGTAAGCCAGCACGTATCAATTGCTGCCCTTCAGCTGGCTTGGCAGTGCAGGCACTGAGGGTGTGATGTCCCCTGCGTGACCAGTGCTGGCACACCACAGCACCCTCTAAGCAAATCCACCATTCCCAGGCACTGCAAAGGCAAATCATTCCACTGCTAGAAACCTTGGCCTCTAAAAAGCAAACCCATCAAAAGCATGTACTGCTTGCTTTACATTAATGGGATGCATTCCAGGCATATTTGCTCTGCTGATCAATGCGTTAAAAAATCCATCCTTGGCTAGGTGTGCAGAAACACATCATCAGCGAAACAAGCGTGCGATAGAACAAGTCTATCTGATGCAGAGGAAATTCTGTTAGCCCAACACAATCTCAGAATAGTTAAACAGAGCAAAACAACTTGTATTTGTGCTCAAATCCTGATGATGTTTATTTACTAGGACAAATATAGCTGAGGGTAGCAACTTATCAACGCTTGCTTTATTTCAAGAGCAAATTGCTACCATGGAACCAGACACTTGATGTTTCCCTGCTATCGCCCAACAAAGAAAGCTTGCTTTACTGACTCGGCTAATGACCAGAAAAGTCGCCTCACGTGGATTAGAAAAGTAAAAAGAACAAAAGCTTTGGGATGAAAAATAACAATTTCCCTTGCTTGCTTTTGTGATCAAACAGTAGGAAATTTGCAGCAGAAAACTCTGCTTTGAAGTAGAAAAATAATAGTAACAGTGAAAATAAATGACAAAGTCTTGGTTCTATTGAGCTCTAGTGAGCCTGAAAACCCACAAGTTTTGCTGCTGGAGAGTGTATGAGGATTCATTCAAAAGTCAATAATCAGCAGAAAGGGATTAGTGCCTTCCAATAACTGTTCTAACTACAAAGACAGTAAAAGGCTCAAGCAACAGCCATTATCTTATCCCTTTATACAGGCTCATGGCCCTGAGCTTCACATGTACCATGTTTACTATTATAGCAACAAAGCAAATTTAATCAGAGCAAAACCAACAAATAATCAAACAGCACCATTGGATAAAATCTGCCTTGGTACTTCATGAATTTGCTGAGCTGCTGCACTCCAACCTGGGTTTCCTGGACTGTGGAATATGTTCTTGCACAGCCTGATCACATCTGCAGGTGTGCAGCAGACTCCTGCATGCAGGACTGTGCACTTCTACCCTTTGGGACAGACTTATCTTCCTGTTCCTGGACTGTTCAAAGTCCAGAACCTGCACACGTCAGCCAGGTGGGAGCAGAGCAGGACATTACCAGTTTGTTCTGTGCAGGCATTGAAAAACCAGGTGTGATAAGAGCTCTTTCTCCACGTTTTGCAGCACCCACAAACAGATTTACTTAAAAGATTCATAATGTAAGAAATAAACTGGAAATGGAAAGTTCAATATCAGATTAAATTGGTTTGGCTATCTCTGACACAAAATATTTATCTACTAGGTTCCCAGAGATGTCAAGGTCCGAATCAGTTATCTTAACACAAATCTACAGTTGTAAGTGCTCTCATTTTGGGTTTGAAGTCACACTTCCATCCTGGGCAACAAATGGCATTTTACTGCTGTTCCTTATGGCCATTGCCCCTTCAGCTTTACTGTTGACATGTTTCTAGGATAAAAAAGATAATTAAAAGTCATCTCCATGCTTACGCATTCTTCTCTTCATGCTTAAATTTATTCCTAGCTGAAGACCTCAGAATACTTGGTGAACTGGTTGGCGACACCTGGCCCTCTGAATCCACCTTAGCAAGACAGCAACCTGAATTTAGTCTTGAGCATAAACAAGGCACGTGCCAGACCCTACGCTGAAGTGTGGTGCAGGCTTGCAGGGCATGTTCGGTCCTGAGGGCTGATCTGCAGACCAGCTGCACCTGGAGCCTTGCAGCAAGGATATGAGGCAGCACGGGGAAGGGCCACTGGATGGCTCTTGGAACCAGATGTCTGTTAATCTGGCAGAAAGTTGCTCTTCCCTTATAAGCTTGTGTCTTGGAGGAACTGCCCTACAAGCCACTGGTCCAGAGCAGAGTCTGAGACTTATGTTTCTTTATTCACTTCTTGGATTTATATTTCCAAGACTTTTCTGGGAAGATAAGCCCTGAAGAACACTCCCCATGGGCCAGGTTGGGACGATTGCATGATGAATGTGTCATGCAAAGCTAGGTTAATGCTTCTGAGACACCTCTGAGAAAAACTCCTCCTGGTTTCCATACCTACACTGCTGCTGGTTCAGTGTTTGATGCCAAAACCAAACGCCTGGTTTTCTTGACTCTTAAGTGAATTCAGTGTAGACTGGTCACTGCTCCAAAGGCTTCCAGTAGTTTGTCTTTTGTTCATATGGTGTCTCTCAGGGGGGGAACACACCATATATGTGCAGTGTCTAGGCTCTAGGAAGACATGAGGACACTACACCAGCTGGCTTCCACTTGAATGCAAACATGTCAGAGAGGTTATTACAAGGAGTTGTGTGATGCAGAGGTCAAACTGCTTTGGTGTTAACCAGCAAGCAGCAGCCCTTTTTGTAAGGGTGTAGGGCAGTCTTGAAAACCAGCAAGCAATGCCTATCAATGCAGTAGGGTAATTCATGGTCTGCAAACTGACTGGAGGAACCTCTTGAACTAAGGCAACCCACGGCAGGACAAATGGTATCTCTAGATAAGAAGTTATGAGTCTCAGGGAAGAGGCCTTGTGGAGATCTGTAAGCTTGAAAAATTTGAGTCTGTCCCTATCTCTGTGTTTTTGTGTTAGAAAAGGCAGAGGGGTTGGGAAAGACAGGGGCAGTCTAGATCCACCTTAAACACCACCAAAGAGATGCAGACTAAAAGAAAAGATAAGCCCAACAAAGGCGCTTGCTGAAAACCAACTATATCAACAAACCCCAGCTCCTGCAGCTTGGTGACTATGCTGCCCAGTGACTCCTGTTCATAAAGGGCTGATTCTCTACCCTTTCAGAAAACAATGTGTTCCACACACTGAAATAAATAACAGCCCCTCACCAAGGCCCCGGCAGTGTCAGGGGGTGTCAGGCTCTGCTCAGCAGATAACAAAGGCGTCAGCATGGAGCCAATCTCCTCCTGCCATCTCAGGCTGCCCTTGCTGCACTGAATGAAATTTTTCTCCTAATGGAAATGAAGAAAACCTCCAGTGCAGATAATCCTCTGTTATAATGGCTGTAGATTTGGGAAAGGGGCCAAGCAGTGTAAAGAACAAGCCAAATCTCTTTTACTTAAAGCCTGGCCTGAATGTGATAATGTAATGACTTTGATTGGGATGTTTCAAATGCCATTCATTGGGATTGACTTAGCACAAAGATGATATCAGCCGAAATAATTAAGAACGAGGAATTGAACAGATAGAATCAGCTGACTCCTCCTTCCCAAGAAAGCTGGCATCCTTTTCCAAGTAGTGGAGAGGACTACTTGGTTTAAACACTGCTTAGTCCAACCCAGCCAGCACCCTTTCACTTCCATTGCCCTTTGTTTTCTGTAGAAGGATCAATAACTATCATCTTAAGCACAGGCTGAAGTCCCAGGAGCCCTCTTTGCAAAGGCAGAGTTCCTGGTTTTTTTGTGCCTAACCTCCATCTGGCCACTGCTGGTCCCACTTTGCCCTCAGAACCTGATCAGAATCCCACTGAAGACCTTGGGAAGATTCATGTTCATTTCACTGGATTCTGGATTGTGAGTTTCTTTTAGCAAAGTAGGTTTCCAAAAGCGTGGTAGCCTTGGCTGTTGTTTAGCTTCCTAGTATCTGTCATAGCTAACTATTATTTCTGTTTTACAGAAATAAAATGCAGCCCAAACTCTGATACTACATGCAAGCTTAAAATGGCTTTCAATTACTATTAGCAGGCTTTTAAATGGGATTGTGGTGACAACCCGAAAGAAGCAAAATACTTAGGGGAGAAATGAAGCTATTGGAATGACTGGTTATATTGAACATGCTCCTCACACAGCTGGCAAAGAGCAAAATAAAGCTGAAATAAATTGATGACGACCACATTCTGGAGAAATGGCAGTTTATCTTAAAAGAGAAAAGAACATTCAGCTTCTCTGCTAAAACAGCTTATGACACTGAGCATTTGGACACTTCTCCCACAAACCAGGAAACCAGTAGCAACCAGAACAACCACAATAGATGACTTTCTATATCCCACACCAGCATAACTGAACTCAGAACATAAAATGAGTGAAAAATGCCACCATTCTGAATTTAATATGTCCAATTAGCATAATTCTGATGGCTACAAAGGATGGAAGGCAACAGGGGATTACATTCATTGTCCATTTCAAGTCTTCCAGTAGGCAAATAAACTGAGACCTTAAAAAAAATCTAAAAAAAACCCAAAACCAATAAACAAACAACAACAAAAAAGCCAAAACAAAACAAACAAACAAACAAAAAAACCTCATACATTGGACAAGCTTTGGAATGGTTAGAAGGCCAAGATCTATTGTTCTGGTTGAATTTGTTAAAAGCCCATGGCATATCATAGAGGAATATCTGTATTTGAAGGTTTTCATCTTTCTGGTCATCTAATTCAGCTCCTTCCAGGAAGGTAATTTATTTTCTTCACTGTCACCTTCATTCACTAGGTTTAGAGAGGAAATCAAGATGCATCAGCAGCCTTGAGCAGGGCATCAATGCTACTTTGAATTTTCCTTCTCTTCTGTTTAATTGAATTTTCATTTGTATCTCCTCAGATGTTTCCCCTCCAAGGCCTTTCCCCCCTCTCTCCCCCCTTTTCTCCACTCATCCATATAGATGAAACAAGCATTTCTGGCAAGCACCAGCTGCAGATACGAGTTCTTGGCCATCTTCTACTTTTAGAAAAGCACCGAGAGCCCAAATAACACCAGTGCTTGTTCCGTGAAGCTTGAAGTCTGCTTTTCAGAAAGACCAGTCTCTTTATTAAATCCACTGCCCTCTCGAAGACATATGATAAGACATGGAGGGCTGCAGAGCTATGCAGTTGTCACTGCAGCGGACAAAAAGCTGTGTCTGGGTTTACAGCCTCTGTTTTGCTGGGTCAGCATAGCCAAACAGGACTTTGCAGTAGCATTAAAAAGTTATTTTGAGATTTCTCCTCCACATTCCCCAAAAATTGCCCTGAACTCCTGGCAGGCCAGCACTCCAAACACAGTCTAGCCATAACCTCTCTACTTCTGATTTTTTTGCCATCAGCATAATCTTTCTTTCAGCTTTCAGCCTGCTTTATTAGACACAAATTCACTAGGAGGGGTCTGAGATGTAACCTGTGAAATCTCCCACCTTGAACTGGCATCGCTTCCTCCAACCACTTCCTTTCATTGTGGGGACTGAACAATGCCCGTCTGTGGTTGAGGATGGTCTCTCTTGCACTGGAAATCTTCAGTACAGGAAAACACACCAACTCCTCCACCCAAACTTTGATACAAAGGCTAGAAAAGATACAGTTCCTCACAGAGATTCACCAGTCATACTTACTACTCCAGCTGAAAGTGATAAAAGCTCTTCTTTGCAGAGAAGTGATTAGGAGAAGCAAGAGAAAATTTCAGACAAAATTACCAGGCCATTGGAGAAAGTTCTTTAATGCAAAAACTACCTGCAGTTGAGTGATACACAATTCATATAACAATTTAAATACCCATGTTTTTAAGTCATTTATGAGTAAACCATGCAGAACACTGAGGAATATGTAATCTAATAAAATTCTGCATTAGGACAGAGATGGACAAAATGACCTTTCCATGATCTACTCCATCACTCACTGGTATAATTTCTGCTTGTAATTCATTATTCTGAAGCTGTTTACTGTTTTGTCTATGACAAGGGCAACTTCCATCAATGAGTTCTTGAATGTGGAATTCCTGGCTCGTTATCAGAGAAAACCGAGATTCTCATTTGAATATTCACCTTTCTTGCTCTTGTACACGGTACTTGATCCATCACTGAAAAGTTGACACTGTCTTTGGCACCGATGCTCTGTCAATCTGACATAACCTGAGAGATATTCAGGGTATGTTTTGCTACTTAGTGAAAAACTACAGCACTTCAGTCATTAATAATTAAGAGTTTGCAACTGGATACAAAATCAGCTTCTGTACCTGTGTAGGTTTGCATTTATTTTTACATTCAGCACACTGCTGTTGGATATATACTGCAGGAGCTTTGGGCAAATGGTTCAGTGTCTCTCCACTTATGGTAAGGAGCACTACTCACAATAATATGTATTAAGGAGGTCTTCTAGGAGAGAATAAATCAGACATTAAAGAAAGCTTGCTTGTAACTGAAGTTGTATTGAAACAGTTTCTCTCCTTTTCCCCCTGTGTTTTGATGTTGGTTATGGAAGGATGTATTTTAAAAGGAAAAGCACATTGTATCATTGTATCTTTTAGCTTGTAGAGTTTGGAGACCTGCTTCTTCAGCCTCATCTAGGAAGTTAGTCTTTGAATCTTACCACGGAAAGAGAGCTTGCTAGGATCTCTCTTGCAGGCAATCTCTTATGGTTACATCCTCCACTGTGAATGGGGGGTAGCCATTTCTCCTGCCAGCTTTTGCCCTTCTTAACAGCTCTGACAGCTCTGATCCTCTTACTCTTGGCACTTGCTTTGAACAAGGTTCACATAAAGATGTCGGTGTCCAGTCCGTGCATTGTTCTATCAAGCTGCTGTCAGTCTTCTGGATGACTGCTTAGCAAACAACCTCGTTTTGTTATCCAGAGCCTGAATTTGATCATGATTGCTTGTTTGACTCTTCCTTCAAAAGATCAAGCTCTGTCACTTTCGGCCTCTTTTTCACTATCTGCACTAAGTTCTTGTCTTGCCTGGTGGTGTTAAACCTCTGCCAGGCTGGCCATTTCTCTCCTGCATGTTTGTAAGTGATGTAACAAGTAAACAAAAAAAGTATTTAGGGCCTTAGTTTCTATTTCCTTGGGGGATAATGCAGGAACACAGCTGAAGCCAGCAGGTTACTACTGCAAAAGGCAACGGGAGCCGTGAATTGCTCACATTCAGAAGCAAGTGGGGTTTCAAAGAACACTAAACAGCCTGGTGTGCTTTCTTGTTTTTTCCTAAGTTCCTCAACATACAGCATCTTCTTTTGGGGAGAAAGGTGTTTATGCAGGAAGCTTTCTCACTAGGAAAAGAGAAAACACAAAACTTACAGAGGGAAGGGATAGGGCAGGTTCCTTCTGGAGCTTTTGAGAAGCTATGAATGTGACAAATATCTTTCACAAGGAAGACTTTCTAACCTAGTTTATTTATAGTAAGAGCACAAAAGGTGTCCTAATGAAGCTGTGAACTGATGACCCTTTGTGAGGCCAGAAGAGCACTGGGATAGCCCACTGTTTGAATGGGAGATGGGTGAGGATGCAATTCTCTATCTCCCTTTAAAAGGCAGCAATGACCTATGCAAACCACCTTGAATATCAAGGTTAGGGTAACCACATCAATGACAGGCTTTTAATGCAGGCTTCAAAATTTGCTCCCAGTAACATGGAATTTGAAAATGTTGTTCAGCACTCCTGTAATCAGGATTCTATAACATTTTGGCACCTCAAGAGGGAAAGTTACCTTATAAATGACAAAGACTGTGTCTAAGGCTGAGGGAAAATAGAAGAGAGAACTCTCCAAAGCCCAGGACGACTAAAGCTTGTTACAAAACCAGAGCGATCATTCTAGTGTGAAGCAAACCTGAGCTTTGCATTAAAAATGTAAATGTGATTGAAATAGCATAACCAGATTAAATGGATTTGACCTCTAGAAGCATGAAAGATGGTCTAAATACAGTGAAACAGCAACAAATGGCTGCACTTTCCTTTTCACTGCGTTACACATCACAGGAAATTTATTTAAACAACACAGAAATTTCAAGTCAGTGAGAGATTTGCATTTCTTTTACAAGAACTCATAGAAAAAACAAGGCTGGTTTGGGAAAAAACACCCATCATTTAAATGCCTAAAGGTACAGAAGAACTTAGAAACTGCTTTTCAATCTTGAATGTGACGGATTTACCCTCAAAAATTAAGCCCTAGCACACAGAACCAGCCAGGAGTGACTGAATCCTTCAATACAAGCCCACATCTCAACCTTCAGTACATTGCTGCCTTAAGGGAGCATTTGACAGACATTTCTTTCTGAGTTTTTGGGATATTGTTTTGAGTTACATTAACTCATGTCAGTGCCACAGTCTGGTTCACTGCACTGCCATATATCACCATACAAGAGCCACCATACCACCACAGCTGGCAGGGACAGACATCACCAACAAAATGAGATGTTAGTCAAACCCCAGCTTAGGATGTTAGAAGGCTGCCAGTAAAATGCTGTATGGAATAAATCCAAGAAGACAAGACTCAGAAGCAAAGAAACAAACCAAAGTGGTGTGAAGGGGAATTGGGAATGATAACCAAACAGTCCCAGCTAAGCCTGGCTTTTTATGCACTCGCAGGGAAAATTCTGCTAGTGCTGTGCAACACTGTCCCTCTGGCTTCCAATTAGAGAGGCAGATCTTCAGCCAACATTGCCATTAGGAACACTGAGTAAGGAGACTAATTTGGATTTTCTCACCATAGAATCATTGAATAACTTGGGGTAGAGGTCCCTGTCCAGAGCAGAGCTACCATCTCATGTAGGCCAGGTCACACAGGTCCTTGTCCTGTTGAGTTTTGAAAATCTTCAGGGATAATGACTCTCTCCTTTCCTGGGTCCAGTTCCACTTTGGCATCAACCTCCCCATGAAACATTTTTTCCTTGTATATATTTCCATGAAATGTTTCTATGTTGCCTCTCATCTTTCACTGTGTATCTCTAAGAAGAGTCTGGCTTCACTTTCTCTCCTGCTCCTTTTGGGTGGTAGAAAGAAGCAGCAAGGTCTTCTTCCGCTTTCTTTTCTTCAGCTCCCTCAGTCCCCCTTTACTCGACCTGTGCACCAACCCAAATACCTTGGAGGGCCCAATTTATCAGTGATTCACCCCTTGATTTAGGAGATCCAAAACTGAACATGACATTTCAGATGCAGATGCACCAAGTAGGGGGGGAAAAGGAAGATTTAGTTCCAGATGATTTCACACAACCTCATTTCTTGAAGTCATTAAACACATATAAAATGCTACAATTAAACCTTCTCTTCCTAAAACCAGTGTTTTTTCCTTCTCCTTATACAAGTAACATGGCAAAGAACTGTAACTGAAATAAATTTGAAAGCTGGTACCTGAGAGCTCCTGTGGCAAAAGAGAAATGCATATGGCATGAAAAAGCCCAAAACACAAGAATAATTTTTTTCCCTGATCTTTTATTTTCCAAAAGGAGTAAGAAACAGAATAATATTTGGACAATGGTTCGACACACAGAGTGGCACTAAAACTGGGTGGCAATCAGCACAAGCAGAGATGATGGCCTTCAGCAAGGCTCAGGTGTTAACCCAGTTCTGTTCAAGCCCGTTGATGTTGATGGGCACAGCATTAGAAAACTCAGTTGTTCTGGGGTTTAGGTCTGAGCACGAATGAAACGTGAGCTACCTCCTAAACTTAACCACATACAGATCAGTTGCAGCTCTAAGTTGGAAGCCCTGTAAGTCCCGTGGCCTCAGTGCAGCAGTGCTGAGCTGCACAGTCCTCACACAGCTGCTGAAAACCGACAGCAGAGAGTGAGTCTTCAGGAGGATCCAGACAATCGTTCTGCTGAATGAGGAGGATTCTCCTGGAGAACAGACTGAGCGGGATGTGTCTGTGAGCTTCAGACAGGCTCTGCACCAGCATGTGCCCAAGTTAGTGAGGGAGACACTAAAAATGTTATGATCTTGGTTATTTTAAAAATCTAAGTATATTTATCCAGTTACTTTAGAATTTAAATACACTGCTTTGGCTGGGCTTGTATCATTGTTCTGGACACTTTGTAAGAACTTTTTTCCAGTCTTTTACTGGAAACTCCAAAAACCTATTTCAAAGACCAGGAAGGAGTAGTGAATAAAATCAAAATTTATATTTAATCCTGTATACTGTATATCTGTTTATGCCAGAAGGCCTCACCTATTTGTTTGAGCAGAGATGGGGAAATTAGTACTATTTGATCTCACTGATCAGAACTAAAAGTACCAGTGTAATAATTCAATTTTCATGCTCTGTCATGTAGGAAAAACTTTATAATTTGTTCATCTAAATATAAATTTAAAATAAAGAGATTTCTTGAAAGTATCAGCAAACAGAAATAGTCGATAAATAAAAACTTACATAGAAAAATAAAGGCTAGATTCTGAATTATTTACTGAACCATGTTAAAATCATTAATCACTATCTTTTTACTATTTATGGGCTCCCTTAGTGTTTCTTTCCTCTTCACATGCTTGTTGTTGTGGAATGCTTTTAATAATTAGCTATGCTGAAAGACCCTGAACAGACATCACTATTACCACAGAAGATACCAAGATTTTGATTTGCTATCAGTACCTGGATTCCCCAGTGCCAACATTGGCTTTCCTCTGTCCTGCACATCCCACCTCACTGCAGAGGTAAGATCTGGCTGGTCCCGGCAACATGCTTCCAGGGGAATTCTTATTAAGCACGAGGCTGTTGCCAGGATGAAGGTATTGGGGACCCTTCCTTTTTTCTAATGTGACCCTAATGCCATCAGTCAGTGCTGGAGAAATGCCAGCCCTGGAGCTGGGATTTGGCACTGCACTCTCCTGTTCCTCCTTACCAGTGTTTCACAAGGGCTCAGGGCACGTAGAGAGATGCAGATAACAAACCATGACCATCAGCTCATGTATCTACCATTCAAACATCTTAAATGCACACACTGAGCAGCATCAGGTTTCCTGTTGAAGAACTGGCTGGACAGAAACCAACAGCAACAAGTTGATACAGCACCGTGGCTTTTTTCCTGGGCTGTAAAAGCAGGAGGATATAAATTTATCAAACCGCTAAATTGAGGAAAACAAGGGCATGCTTCTAGGAGCTTTCTGCTTTATTAAGTAAACATCTCCTCATTCATGTGGAAAATTTTTTCCAATTTGGCTAAATAATTAATCACCAAAGAGTGACTGGTGATTAATGAACACTGTGATGACTTTCTGAGGTGTATGTTCATCACGACAATTTTCTTTCATCCCAGTGATTTGTGCTGGTGTTACTGACAAAATGTGATGATAAAGGCTCTGCAGTGTCTGTGGTGATACAGACAATGATACAAATCTGCCCATTTTAGAACTTACAGGAGGTGAAATGGGGTCCCCACCTAACCCTGGGAAAGAGCATCTATCCCCTGGGCATCAGTGCACCAGCCTGGCAATGAGTGACCAATTTCTTATTCCCCCAAGGGCACTGTAGCAAAAGCTCTCTTTGGCCAGTGGAAAGAGCTGGTTTATTTGCAACAAGCTAAACCACCCTGTAACCACCCCTGCTGTAACACCGTTTCACACTGCTTATAGATGTAAAGAGGCTGTGAGTAAATAAAAACAGATTCCCAAAATGCACTGACTCAAATACTCAGTTCTGCACTACTTAAGAAGCCAAGCTGATGGTGTTACATTTAAAACTCATGATGAGGATGGTATTTCTCTCCTGTGGATGAAGCTGAGCAGAAACCTTCATGCTGTGGAGAAGCACGTGCCCTGCCATGCCAACCATTTAGAAGCACAGGAGAGGATGACAAATTCACATTGCCTTAGCTATTGCAGTCTGAAATTAGGGCATGCAGATCCACATTGTGGTACCCTGGAAGTAATTTTAAGATCTCACCATGAATTTTAGAGAGCCCCAGAGCTGGTCTGCACCAGTTCCACACAAAATTCCTCCAGAAATGCATACATGGGACTATTTCATTGCGAGATATCAAAATGAGATATTCTCCCTCCTTTGCTGCAAAGGCAGGAGCTGGATTATAGCAAGGTCCAGCTGTAATGAATAAGGAGCACTGTACTGGCAGTGGGGAAACATCTCTATATCACTGTGAGATAGCACACACCACAGCTTTAGAAATCCACCTATAAAATTTCTCCGTTGTTACCTAGATAATTCTGCTTAATGTCCATTTTGTGCACTTAGCCTTTCCTATACACTTTTACTTAATGCCTTAAAACTGGACCTACTAACTCCAATCATCTCCAAGAGGATGAGGATAAACCACCCAATTCTGCTAGGAGGTAGTACACATTTTTATCATTTAAGTGATATTTTCCTCAATAGAGGCCCATTCTCATCTTATTCCCTTCTGTAATGATTTCCAGCTGATGCAGAAACACTCCAAGTCTTGTACCAGACTGTTATGTTGTGTACAAGTTGCTGTTGATTATGCTCTTGTAGACAAGAGAATTTAATACAAGTCTGAAGTTGCTGGAATCTCAAAGCATGAGTCACTGCTCTGCCTTTCAGACTGTTTTAAGCACTTGGGGGGCTGTGTTTCAGAGGAGGGACGTGCACAGAGACAAAATGTCCATTCCCAGCCTCCCTGCCAAGATGTAACACTGGGGTCACGAATTCTCTGAAGAGGATATTTTCTCTTGGACAAGTGAAAGGCTGCTGAACCACTCAACTGAAGACATCCCTCATGGCCTCCCAGTGGAAACATGGATCTCCCCATTCCTACACTACGTAGCTTGACACGGACCAAAGAGAAGAAAATCCCTTTCCTTGTTATCAAACCCTATATTTCCTACCTGCATTGGATCCTGCTTCTGCTGAAACCTGCTCCCAATTTTGCTGGAACAACTCAATCCTAAACAGTCAGTCAAGAGCTCTGGGCTTTGTCAGAGATCACACCTCAAAGCACTTACTAGGATCAGCATCTCCCAGCCTTTTCTCATAAGCAGCTCCTGCAACATGAACCAGCAGAATTTCTGCTGAAAGACTGCACAAGTTTTCCTGTAACAAATAGAACAGATGATAAATTGTCTTTGGTTCCTGAGGACACAAGACCCCACAGATGAGCCTGATGGGGAGAGGAGGGTTATTAACAACCATGGCCCAAACTCTTTATATTGCAGGAGGACCCTGAGTTACCCATCCCTCTTGTCTCTCTCTCAAGCTGGTGTATTCCAGCTCCTTTGTTTTAAGCTTACAGATTTTATACTCAGATAAAAGGTTTGCTGATGAACTGAAGTAATTTTTGGTGACCAAGCAAAGCAGGACATGCCCAAGAATAAAGAAAAACAAAGTAATTTCAGCTCTGCCAGTCCTTCCCTTTCAATGTCAAAAACTTTATTGATTAGCAATTGGAAAATCGGCGTGATGTCAGCTTACTACACAGTTTCCTGGGCTCCCTTCTGAGGGCACTCAGCTCTTTCACAATTAATGTGAAAGCTGGGGAGAGTAAGCATTTTTACTGGTAAGTTAAGAAATGCTTTCATCAAGAGTTTTATTCTAATATCGCAGTAAGCACACCATGATTGAGTTTTGGATTAAAATATTTTTTTCTCCTTTTTTTCTCAGCACTAGAAAACCATCAGTTCCTTTGCTTTGTGTTACTCAGTAACATTTTCCAGACTTTTGCCTTTTCTGATTTTAGGCAGATTCCTAAGACCATCTTATAATCAGGACTGTAATCCTCCAACCTCCCTTACATCTGTCATTTTCCTGAATGGTCTTAAAAATAAAATGAGAATGATTCAATTAATGGTTTAGGGGGATTTTTACATAAGGTAGAGCACTTCTTCATCATTAGAAAATACATGGCACAAATCATTAGTATTTCCCTCTGTGAACAAAAGAGAAAAAAAAATTAAGGCAAGAAAAATGGCTGTAGATTTAATGTCCTAATGCCTTCCAGATCCTTTTGTTTCCTGATTTTGGTTTTGTGAATGAAACATAGCAACATCCAGGATCCCACCAAGTGTCAAGGAAACATTTGAAATTCATCACATCTCATAAAACCTACAGATTGAACAAATTATCATCTTCAGTGTAGGAAGAACTTGGCCCAAAGTCCAGTGAGCTCAAAGAGAGGATTTGGGGTCAGTAGCATTCAAATTTATTTGAAATAAGCGAGTTTACTGGTTTCAATATCGTCAATGCTAAAAGGTATCAGGCTTCAAAAGTAACCAAGCAATTGAAATGTATTTGATTTCCTCACCTTCATTTTGGGAATACTCAATTCTTGAGTACTCAGGCTAGAATAAGGTAATTTATTTTTTAACTTTTCTCTTTAGTGAGGAGAGCTGGAAGTTTTCTTTCAAAAACAAAATACACATCTAAACAAAGACCACCTGAAACCAGAGCTGATCCAGTCATCATCTGAGTCCAGGCTCCACAGAAATAATTTCAGGCTCTACACAAACCCCCAAATATCAGGAGACTTGCAATAGCACCACAAAAAGGGACTAGACTCTTAAAACACGCTGACCACTTGAATTTAAGGTTTTGGCAGTTCTTACCTGCTGGAGCTCCTTTTAAAACCAATGTAATAAATAAAGGACCAAATCCCATCTTTCACACTCAGCTGCACTCAGGGTGTAACCATGGACTTCAGAGTGCAGAGGATGGGTCTGTCTGTGCACTGTGTATGGCTGCTGCCTCATTGGAAAAGCTTTTCTCCTTCTTCACTATATGAGCAGGAGTTTGCAAAACTGAGCCCTTGGACCTGCACTTGCATTGTTCTTTCTGGTTGCATATCCACCAGCTTCAACACTTTGTGATTTTGTATCCTGCAGATCCAGGAGAAACCAAGGGAGCTTGATACTTGAAGAGGCAGGCTGTAACTCCGAAAGGGGACTGAAGAAAACTATGTTATTATGAGAGTGTGAGACGGTCCTGACTGCCCTTACTCTCCAGCAACCTGCTTCTGCCTTGGCCATCAGTGAAGCACTTCTTCATTTCACTCTTTCTCTTGACCAGAGCAAACAGAAGAGCCAACACAGTGCCTTGACCTCCATTATTTGTCTCTTTTTCATTCTTCACCCATTTTGATTATCTTCCCTATATTCCTCAGGTAAGCACTCTGGAGAACTCACATCAGGTATGAAGTTGTACGCCAGACAAATGGGAAAGGACAGACTGAAGAGGAAAACCACAACCTTCTTTAATTTGTTACCTAATTCATTTGTCAATCTAATGTCTCTTACAACCTTTGGGTTAGCCAAGCCATAAAACAAAACAGATCCCTGGTTACATTTGTGCAGCAGATTTGTCTCTTTGTTCTGAGCTCATTAAAACAACTGCTTTCATCTCATTAGATTGCTAAAACATTTCCAACAGGACTAGATGTGTCATGTCAGAATATGACAGGCAAATTTCTTTTAAGGTTTTAAAACTGGGTTGGAAGAGGAGAAGCTATGCAGTTCACTGTTGTCACTGAAAGATATTTTTACTTTTATGAGTCCCTAAAACAAGAAACAAATTAAGAACTGTCAAGGAAAAAGAAAAAACACAAACCCAAAATGTATTCCATCTCGCCTCCTAATATTGCTACTGCTTTTCTCTGAAATCTCTCTCAGTCTAATAACAAGAACTTTAAATATAAAAGAAGGAAGTACGGTTGTTAATGTTTTGGCACAATTAAAAATCCAAGAGGAAGGAAATAAACGCTGAAAACATGATTACCCTTTGTAACTACAAGCCACAATGAACAGCCTTACTCTCCTCCATTCCCAGCTCTCATTCTTGCCTGTTTCAGGGGCAATCTCCCTGTGCTGTGCCACTGCAAATTGTGGAACATGACACCCACAGCATCCAGAGATGCAAGAAAGCATCTGTGAAGGTGGGGAAAAAAGCTGCTGTGAGGGGAGAGCCCTCTCCTACAGCAGCCTCCACTGGGATGGAGGCTCCATCCATCACTCCTCTCCTGACACCCTGGCAGGAGACCCTGCCTTGCTCAGGGTGGATAACGCACTGCCCAGCTGCCATCCCAACATCCCAGAGCCGCCCCAGCAGGCAGCTTGCTACTGCTTTCACTGCAGCTTCCACTGACAAAACAGCCCCACCAGAGCCTCCTTCCTGCTGGGTCTGTGTGCCACATGCATGGTGCCAAATCCACACCCACAGCAGAGTGTGCTGGGGCAGGTCTTGGGAGAATGACACAACTTCATCAGGAAGGCTGCAGCTCTTTACCCTGCTTAGGCTGCAGCTTTTTCCCCTGTTTATTGAAACCCAGCTCAAAACTGCCCAGGTGCAGCCTGTTGCTGCCCTGCTTTGGGCTTTAAAATCACAGAAATCCTGGAAAACAGCAGGGGACAAGTAAGGATGAGGATGGCTCGGCCTGACCTGGTGCTCTAGTGAGGTTCGTGCCTCTGGGTTGCCAGCTCACACCACGATCAAACAGATCCCAGATGGAAGCAGAGCTGAGTGGTGCTCTGCACCCAGTGCCAGAGGGCAGAAGAGCTGTGCTGGGGAGCGGGACAGACCACGAAGGCACAGTTTGCAGCCCTGTCCCTGGGAAGATGTTGCAGAGGCGAAGCAACTCTGTGCTGTTAGCTCCTGTGGGGTGAAGTATTCCTGGAGGAAGGGGCTGCAAGTGTGAAATCACTACAGATTTGAGACACAGACATGCAGCAAAGAGCACTGAAGTGGGTGTTCACAGCACATCATTTCATTTCAATGGCATTTGGCACCAAATTGCTGTAAAACCAGTGGGCGGGGACTGCTTCTCACTGAAGAAGTTCATTAGATTATAAGTAATTTGGTTACATAGAGAGCAAGTAGAACCTGGGACTGTTTTGAGGGGCTTTTTGAAAAAGGTCAGAACAATATATCAGCCGGCTGTTGGGACTGATGGCTGTTGGGGAGAAGATAGTAGATATTTCAAGATAAACACTGTACACTAGTGTATTTTTCTCCTGATTGTATATTTCCATCCTTCTCATACTTAACATAAGAAAACATTTTGTGAAAATGACTGGCACAGCAGAGAAGCCTATCAACCGAGTTACTGCCAGCATTTCTGGTGAAGAGGCACATAGCTGCTCTGGAAGACATGCAGGGCTGGAAGCATCAGCATCTTCTGAAAGGGAGCTGGACCCAGCTCTCTGTGCCCAGCACAGCAGGGGACAGAAGCTGCTGCTTCTGCAAAAGCAAAATCCAAAACCAAAACCCAAGCCCCAAGACTTTTCCTGTGGGCAGGTGAAGCCATGTCTCCTTTGGCATGCCACACCTATCGCTAACCCCTCGTTTGGGAAGGTGAAATATTGCCCTGGCTCACCAACCAGAACGGTGGCTGCTGAGTAGGTGGCAGGACCTTGTTTTTGAAGCCATGCCAGCTAACTCAGCCTCTCAGCGTAAGCACGACTAAACACTGAATTCCCTGGAAGCCTTGTGCTGATGGCAGCGGATGGTGTCCCCACCCAAGCAGCCCAACCCTGCTCACCACTGGATCGTGGCACGGATTTCAGTGTCCTCCTAAGCAGTAAGAAATGGAAATATGCTTGGTGTCCTGCTCTGCTGTGGCTTTTGATGAACAAGCATATTCACCAGAGTTTTAAGTCCCCACAAAAATACTCTAGAAGAACATCAGTCTCTATTTCATGCTACAATCCAGGTATTCCAAAAAAGAAGATTATAAGTTCCAAATTCTGCATCTGCTCGACATTTATTTGAATACATAAGATCTAAAAAATGTTAACATCCATTGCACTCCTACATTGTGAATTTACTGAGACAGAGTGGTGTGAGTGGAAGATGAATTTCTCTTGTCCAGTAACTCTCACCTTCTAGCTAGGATTTTAAAGGAAAGCCTCAGCTTTGCTTGGTTACAGATGGTTTTTAGATTAAGCTGAGTGAAAACAGAATCTGGACACAGCCTGATTCTGAATGCTGTGGCACACTCTGGAATCTCATTGGCTTGCATGGCACAACCATGCCTTTCAGAACGGTTCCTCTGACTAGCTTGGTTCTGACCCTTCATTTTGAGGCATGGGTAAAAGTATCTGGACTGCAGGACTGGTTGTGAAAAAATACAGCAAAATTAATCAGCCAAGGTGGAGTAGTCAAAGTGCACGGCTGAAGGGTGTCAAAACAACCATGGGTGCTAAGAAAAGTGTCATTCCTAGCCTGTGTTGCCACTGTTTGAGATGTACATTCCAGACTCCAGTTCCACATCTCTGTCATTCACTAGTACCTCTTTTTTTGATCGATAACCCCCCACTCACCAGCTAAAATGTATCTCCAAATATTTCACTAAAAAATCCTTAATTACATTTACAAATCCTTATCTACATCCTGGCTACACTCTCAAATTACTGTAATTTCTACTTTTTCTCCTGCTACCTAACATTTCAAGGATTAACTGGGCAGTGTGTAACCTCTTCTAGTCCTATGTAACAACGTCTGCTCTCTGTTCCTTTGTCTTAGCATTCTCCAATCTGTCTGTAGAGTCCTGTGCTTGTTTTCAAGGCAATATCCAAGTGTGAAGCTGCTTTAGCCATTCATTAGGATGAGATTTATTATCTAGAAGCACACCAATAATACCGTATTAAAAAAAATAGCACTCTTTCATCAAAATCTAATGAACATGCGATTTAATCTTTATTAAGAATTCATTAGGTCCTCAGCAAGGCTGTCTAATGGAGCTTGACCAGGTGAAATGCTAATGCCTACATTATATTTAAATTAATTTTCAGCAATGTTAGTTTCCCCGCGTTGTTCCCTGCTCATCGCTCTCCCGGCGCCCGCGGCTGCGCGGCTCTCTCCAGATGCTGCTGCCGTGCTCATAGCAACACCGCTGTCCCCACCCCAGCCTCCGCACACTTCACTGGAGTTTCCACACTCACAGATGCCTCCCAATTTCCAACACTATAAGCCCATCCACCATAGCAGCTTCCTTGACGTTTTCATATTAGGTACAAAGCTGCAAGCCTAGCATGCCTCACTTCGAGCAGTTTTAATGAAATGCATGTATATATATACATACATATATATATACACACACACAAAACGGGTGCATTTCAGTCCTCAATATACCAATCTAGTCCAGCAAATAGGTTATTATCTTAATGTGATTTGCTTCAAAAAACAAGAGCTTTGCTCTTTGGAAAACAAGAGTAATTGTATGCTTATTGTGTAGCCAGTGTGGTCACTGTCTGCCCTCCTGCCTATGGGCTCTCTATGTGCACTCCGCTGTTGTAGTCCCTACAGCCTCTCCCTTCAACCAAAACCCATCGCCCGCCATTCCAGCATGCTTCTGCAGAAGCAATTCCTAGAGATTAAATAATTTATTGGTGTTCATCTGCAGCGACATGTCTCCTGATCCACCTTCTGCACACAAACAAGAGCAAACCAAACCTACCCCACCCCAGACCCAAATCAAACTGTGGGGGTGAAAGGGGGAAAAGCCCCCTTTCAAANCGGTGCCGGAGGGGCCCCGCCGCCGCCGGTTCGAGCCCCCGCCGGGCGCTGTCCAGCGCGAACCGCCTGAACGCCGCGCCGGGACCCGCCCGTCGGCCCGCGCAGCCCCGGATCCCCGCGCCGGGACCTGCACCCGGCTCCCCGCGTCCCATCCACACCCATCTCTGAGCCTCTTCCCCTCGCAAAGCAACCCCGGTCCCGGGGGGGCCCCTCCCAGCCACGGATCCCTCTGCAACCACCAGCATCGCAAAGCGGCAACCGCTCCCAGCTGAAATCCAGACCCTGAACCAGCGCCCAGGCTCGTTCCGTGATGGCGCCCGCCTCCAACCAGCCCGTCATGTTTGTAGCGGTGGGAGGACGGGATATTTCATTGTATTTTAATTTTTTTTAAAAATGGGTGGGGGGAGAATAGTCGCACCACGGGTGTACCTCCACGTCTATTAGCCTTCCCTGCACCTGCTTGCCTACGGGATGCGTTTACACGAGCCACGGGGATGCTTGGAAGAGACCTTGCGGTGGGGCTTTTCACTGCTGTTTATTACACGGTTACATCTAATTAAACACAGAAAAAGGGTGTGGGAAGCCCCAGCGAGGAGCAGCGCCGAGTACCATAGGGAGACTCGGATCCCAGAGCAGGAGAGGTTTGAATGAGATTGAGTGGTCAAGCTCGTCGTTCATTAATTAAAAGAAGATGGTACAAGCTCAATAAAAGGGGCTTTCAGCGATAGGGAGCCTTGGTTTAAATCCGCAGAGCCGGCAGATAACACCCCGACATTAAGCTTAACTGACAGCGGTTCGCTTCACGGAGACATCTGTGCCGAGGGGGAAGGTGGGCTGCCGGCCTCCCTCCACCGCCGCCGGGGGCGAGGCCGCGGGGCGACGCTTCAGCACCAGCGGGCCCTGGACAGCGCCGGGAGCGGCGGCGGCCCCGCCGCGCTGTGCCTGCGCGGTCCCCTCAGGTAAACATGGCGCCCGCGGCCCTCGCTCACCTCCGCGAGCCCCCGCCCCGCTCTCCCGCCCCGCACCGCCGCTCATTCGCTCCCCCCGCGGGACTTACTTCATTTGCTTCACGATGGTGCTTTTTCCCGACTCTCCGGCTCCTGTTGGAAGAGAGATGAGGTGGGATAAGCACGGGGGAGGAGGAGGAGGAGNTATATATACATACATATATATATACACACACACAAAACGGGTGCATTTCAGTCCTCAATATACCAATCTAGTCCAGCAAATAGGTTATTATCTTAATGTGATTTGCTTCAAAAAACAAGAGCTTTGCTCTTTGGAAAACAAGAGTAATTGTATGCTTATTGTGTAGCCAGTGTGGTCACTGTCTGCCCTCCTGCCTATGGGCTCTCTATGTGCACTCCGCTGTTGTAGTCCCTACAGCCTCTCCCTTCAACCAAAACCCATCGCCCGCCATTCCAGCATGCTTCTGCAGAAGCAATTCCTAGAGATTAAATAATTTATTGGTGTTCATCTGCAGCGACATGTCTCCTGATCCACCTTCTGCACACAAACAAGAGCAAACCAAACCTACCCCACCCCAGACCCAAATCAAACTGTGGGGGTGAAAGGGGGAAAAGCCCCCTTTCAAACAGTGAAAGGGGATAATCAGAGCCTCTACAGAAGTATAGTACACAAATGTCAGTGGGGAAAGCCACGGACACCACTGTGCACTGGAGGCGAGTCTCCTCACAATGAGACCTCCCAGCCCCGCAGCGCCTTGGGAAAAGCACTGCCTCAGGCGAGGATGATGGTTTCACTGAACCCCCGAGGGGTGGACACAGCGGCCACGGAGTTGATACAGAAATATCCGGGTCACCCGCTAAGCCACCCTGCCTGGAGGGGAGCTGAGCTGAAGGCCCAGATCTGCCTCCGTGGTGCACGCACATGCACGCACACATGCACACCCACATTCACACACACTCACACACACACACACTCATACACACACACGCACACACCCCCATTCACACACACACACACTCACACACACACTCATACACACACACACGCACACACACACACGCACACACCCCCATTCACACACACACACACTCACACACACACTCATACACACACACAC
>VYZP01039591.1:0-42476 GCA_013400635.1 Hypocryptadius cinnamomeus | reverse complement strand
CTCGGGGCCGCCCCACCCGGCCCCGGGCCCGCTCCCGCTGCCCGCGGCGGGGCCCCCGCTCTGCACGGGCGGAGGTCGCCGCCCGGTGCCCGTCCCCTCGCCTCGGGCTCCGGCGCCTTTCCCCGGACGGGAGGGGCCGTGGCTTGGGCTGCTGCCTCCCGTTCCCGGCGACTCAGAGCTGGGGTCTGGCTTGGTCGAGGGTCTGAAGGGGAAGCCGTACGAGGAGCGGCTGAGGGCACTTGGCTTGTTCTGCCTGGAGAAGAGATTGGGGGCAGAGCTCATCGTGGGCTGCAGCTTCCTCGGGAGGGGCAGTGGAGGGGCAGCACCGATCTCTTCTTGCTGTGACAGGACCCGAGGGAACGGCTGGAGTTGTGCCGGGAGGGGATTAGGTTGGATATTAGGGAAAGGTTCTTCACCCAGAGCGTGCTTGAGCACTGGAACTCCCCAGGGCACTGATCACANACACACTCACACACACACTCAAAAACACACCCACCCACACACACACACACACACACACACACTCACACACACACACACGCACACACACACACGCACACACCCCCACTCACACACACACACACTCACACACACACTCATACACACACACACACATTCACACACACACGCGCACACAACACACGCACACCCTCACACCCACATTCACACACACGCACACCCGGGGCGGCTACCGGAGCTCAGGGCTGCAGCTTGCGACAGGCACGGGCCCCTTTGCTTATTCCGGAGCCCCTCAGGCTTCTCCCCGGCCCCTCCGGAGGCAGCCGAGCGCGGTGCCGGAGNAAACACAGAAAAAGGGTGTGGGAAGCCCCAGCGAGGAGCAGCGCCGAGTACCATAGGGAGACTCGGATCCCAGAGCAGGAGAGGTTTGAATGAGATTGAGTGGTCAAGCTCGTCGTTCATTAATTAAAAGAAGATGGTACAAGCTCAATAAAAGGGGCTTTCAGCGATAGGGAGCCTTGGTTTAAATCCGCAGAGCCGGCAGATAACACCCCGACATTAAGCTTAACTGACAGCGGTTCGCTTCACGGAGACATCTGTGCCGAGGGGGAAGGTGGGCTGCCGGCCTCCCTCCACCGCCGCCGGGGGCGAGGCCGCGGGGCGACGCTTCAGCACCAGCGGGCCCTGGACAGCGCCGGGAGCGGCGGCGGCCCCGCCGCGCTGTGCCTGCGCGGTCCCCTCAGGTAAACATGGCGCCCGCGGCCCTCGCTCACCTCCGCGAGCCCCCGCCCCGCTCTCCCGCCCCGCACCGCCGCTCATTCGCTCCCCCCGCGGGACTTACTTCATTTGCTTCACGATGGTGCTTTTTCCCGACTCTCCGGCTCCTGTTGGAAGAGAGATGAGGTGGGATAAGCACGGGGGAGGAGGAGGAGGAGGGGGGCGATGGGGGGCGACCGGCGGGTTCTCACCGAGCAGGAGTAGTTTCACGTCTTTGGCCGCGCTGATCCCGTCCTCCTTCAGGTTCTTCTCGATGGCCTTGCTCCGCTCCAGGGCGGCTCTTTCCTCAGCACTCAGGGTACATCCCATGGCGGCGATGAAAATTTAAAAAAAAAANAGGGCACTGATCACAGCTCCAAACCTGGCAGATTTCAAGAAGCATATTGTCAAGGCTCTCAGACACATGGTATGACTCTCGGGGATGTCCTGTTCTGGGCTAGGAGTTGGACTCGATGATCCTTGTGGGTCGCTTCCATCTCAGGCCATCCCACGATTCTGTAGGAATCGTGCAGTGCAGAGCTGAGTGCTTGGGGATGTGACAGCAGTGTGTGTACGTGGGCCCTGGGCTCCCCTGGGCACTGCCCCGGGCACTGTGGGGACCCTGCTCCCCACGTGCCCTGAGTGTCCCCCACAGCTCCTGCACCCACAGGAGCACTTGCCCCCACCCCACAATGCCGTGGTTGTGACCTGACCTGCAAGGAGCCCTTTGGGAGCTCCTCACAGTTCAGGCACTTTGATCAACGCTTGCAACGTGAATCGTTTACATGGTCCGTGCAAAGCATCAGGTTTCACCACCATGTTGGATTATGTTTTCCATCAGTGTAATTAACAGATGGTTTGGGTTTTTTGTGTTGCAGTGCGGTCACAGACCTCAGCAGATGACCTGCCTTCTTTTCATAACCATTCCATGACATCTAACAGTGATTTAAGAATTCTAGTGAATTAAAGTCCCACAATTTTCCTGGCAGGTTTTGCCATTTCACAAGGTTGGAAAAGAGAGAAGAAAACAAGTGTCAATAAGGAAAATAAAATAAATAGAACTTTGTTTAAAATGCTTTCCTACAGGCCCAGACAAGTCACAATATACTCAACTTTAATCCATAACATTGATTGATATGTGACAATCTAGCTATAAAAAGATCTAAAGAGGAAAGAAGTATTGAGCACAGCGAGGTAAAATGCATCAAACTAAAATGAGGATAATCAAGGATTGCTATCTGATCCATGGAAAGGACACCCACCATTTCAGTAAACAAGAAATCTGCAAAGGGAGGTTTGGTTGTTCGGAAGTAGATGTGAATGCTGAGGCTGCTGATTTTGCCTGTAAAAGCCACTCCACCTCTCTGCCAAAAAGCACCCAGCTACAGGAGGCTTGACAGGACCATCCCCATGCTGTGGGAAGGAAATGCAGGGCTGCCCCACAGGGGCTGTTTTTTGTGCTGTTGTTTGTGCTGTTGTAAGCGCATGGGTGACCATGTGCTTACACTGTGTGGGTTTTCCACTTGGGACCTCTGGTCACAGCCTCCTCTGGGATTGTCTTACCTGCTGTCCTGAGTTCACCAGATCCCGTATCCAGGACCATTTACTTAGGGGTAGAAATATCATTTCTAATAGCACTTATAGTATTTTAAGCGTGAAGTCACAGACACTTTCCTTCCAGGCAGCCATCATCTCCTCCCAGTGCTGTTTCCCATCCCTTCTTCCTCACAGAACATATTCTTCCCATTTTCCCTCCTGCCCCCTGAAACAAAAGGGAAAAACAGGACATGTGGTTAACAAGATAAAGAGGAGGTATGAAAGAAAAGCAGACAAAAGAAAACAAAAGGTAACTCAGTGTATTCAAGGACCAGTAATATTTGCTACACATTTGTGAGCTAATAGGTGCAGTATATTTGAATTTTGGGTAATTTATTTCTGGAAACTCAGGGGACTGAGATGGACAAGCAAGCCTACAGGATGTGTTCAGCAGGGAATAAATGGAGATGGGTGCGGTTACAGGGCAGTTCCTGCTCTTTCATATTTGCACAAATCTCATGTGTAAAATCAATAGGATCAGAATTTCAATCAATAAGTTTCATTTCAATGGTTCTAGCCAGAGGGAATTATAAAAAGTGCCGTATGGAAAAAACACAATGAAGAAATCCAGAGGCAGTGTCCTCATGAGATGGCTGCATTTTCTTCCCATCTCCTCCAGCAGCTTGCCAGCCTTGGACTCATATTGGGAAACTCTCCAAGGGTTTTACTAAGAGAATTAGTCTTTTGTATCAGCCTCTGGCTACTCGTTATCTGACAAATTTGTAGCCCGAATCTCCTGCCATGGAGAAAATGATTTCTCTTCTTCTTGACCAGTGTGGAGTCTGCAGTCAGCCCTTTGTCCCATGAACATCCCCATTGCTACACAATAATCTGCTAATTTCTTTCTTAAGGGAAAATCAGAAATTGGCAAGTCTTCTCCTTGCTCTCTCAGCTCTCAGAAAAATTCAGGGGAGCAGCTGTGAAATTGAGCCATTTCTGAGCCATTTTTTTCCTGCTGCTAACTGAGCAGAGCTGGTGGAAACATTTCTTTCAAAATTTTCTTAGAGGGAAATTTAATTTTTTTTTAAAATCTGCTTATTCATGGCACATGAATTTCAAGAACATGAAAGAAAAAAGTTTGCCTCCTCCACCAAACAAAATGCATTCCAGCCTACTTGGCTTTTGAGATAAATATACTGGGTTTTGTTGCTGAAAAAGATGTTTCCCTTTTTCAGGAGCTGACAGAAGTCCTCTTTTAATGAAAAGTGGTTGCTGGTAGTAACAACTTCAGATGAAAATAGGCTTCTTTTTTTTCCCCTTGTAGATGAGAGAACCTCTCCATTAACGGTGGAGAGGAGGAACTTTCTTTCTGGCTATTCCTGCAATTAAACTATTTCATCAATGTTCATAAAGAACTCACTTGTTTCTGCTCAGACTGCTCTCTCCCAAGCCTGAGAGTCAGCAGTGTATTTTAAGCAGAAGTCTTCATTCTCCTGTATCTCATCTGTGCCTCAGCAAAACCCAGCTTCTTTTTGCAATCAGTTTTCAAACATTGTGCTAGGAAAGTTGATCAGATAGTAATTTCTTTAAGAAGTGAAGGATGGTAACAGAACTGATGGATGCCATTGAAAAAGACTGTGCCGAAGTGATATTGTGGGGTAGATGACAGCTTTATGGTCTCACGTGTGTTGTCTTATCCTGGGTGCTTCCAGGCTCGGGAGAGATGAGCCTTCCAGCACACATCACCATCGTGGGCTCTGCTACCCAGCTCAAGGGTTTGTAGAGTGCTCTGGCTTTCTTCCTAGAATCACAGAACAGTTTGGGGTGGAAGGGACCTCTCAAAGCCATCTGGTCCAACCCCTCCACAGTGAGCAGGGACAGCTTCAACTGGGCCGTGTTGCTCAGAGCCCTCCCCAGTCTTGCCTTGAATGTTTCCAGGAATGGAGCATTCATCACCTCTCTGGGAACCTGCAGTGTTTCACCCCGCTCAAAGTCAAACATTTCTTCCTTATATCTAATTTAAATCTACCTTCTTCTAGTGTAAAACCATGGTTTCTTTTCTTATCGCAACAGATCTTACTGAAATGTTTGTTCCCACAGCTTGCCAGGAGGTAGCAAATAGGGGTAAGAAGACTGTTCCATGGGCCTTGAGAAAATCTCACAGCTACCACGAGACTCCCACCACCACAACAGGGATTGCAGTAGTATTGGAGGGAATACCAATTGGTTCCATCCCTGTAATTAGTTGATACTGCGGGATCAGCACACCCTCAGAGAACTGGTGGTGGAATGAGGAGGGAGTGGGGCAAGCCCAGAATGATGTGACCATAGGAGGAAAGCTGCAAAGCTTTGCAGCTCGTCTTTCCCCTCCTACTTCAGGGTTGTTCTGTCCAATCTATAATCCTCTATTCCTTCGGTGTGGTTTTAATGTACATGCTAATGGAACGGCCACCAATCCCACGGAGAGATAGCGATGCATTCTAGCAGATCTCACCATTAGGAAGTTTTGCCCGGATATTCAGCTTAATTTTTCATTCTTTAAATTGATGTCAATTACCCCCCAGCTAAACCTAGTTATGCAGTGGAAGACAGGTTTAAAATACTGCATGATCTCACTAAATTGGAGAAATGGACAGAAATCAATACAATGAGAGGCAATAAGAACGCTCATAAAGGTTAAGTGGTTGATGGAGGAAGGATTAATGAAATGCACAGATACTAGGTTAAATTGCAAATATCCTTACTTCACTCTTACTCACTCCATACCCCACAAATATGTTCTACTCCAGCAAATCAAATGAGGAAGCACCTTAGAATTTGACTAGTGATTTGGAGAAGTAGCGATGAGTATTAAGGGAAGAGATGGTCTAGGGTGAATTTATTGTGCGGAAATTTGGCTATAAGACAAGAATGAGACACCAAGAGTAAAAAAAAAAAAGTAACCCGTTGATAAGAATATGACCTGCAATATAATTGGTGTCAAGAAGTAAATTGGACAGGCTGAAGAAGTCTAGAGAAATACAGAAAAACCTACTTTTGTTGTTAGTTTTTCATGCCTGTCTGGGTGGACAGTGATAACTACAGTACCTGGGAGTCACTGACAGCTCCTGTGTTGAAATTGGGTGAAGTTTTTGGGCTAGGGCTTATGGGGTTAACACATTTGTGTGGCAGAGAGATACAACAGCTTGTCTTCAAAGTACTTGGAACTAACCTTAGAAAGTTTTCTGTTCAGGTCTGTCATGCCACAGAGAGAGGAACGGGATGTATTCTGAGGAAAGTAGCAAATGCCAGAGAGAAGATCTGCCGGGGAAGCTGAGGAGAACTGCATGTACCAGGGCTGGAGGAGGTCCTGGGACTGGTCTGTCTGCCAGTCCCAGAAGACAGCAGCTGAATGAAAGCACTGCTCAGTACTGTGGTTCAAACCAATGATTTACTGAGGATCCACATCAGTTTCTGCACAATAAAGTTTTTTTAAATATAAAGTAAAGGTTTCTACTACTTATTGTGAAAAGATATTTGTTGTGTGGCCTGAAACAGGACGTTACCTAAGTTTGCAGATGGTCCCAAGTTATGGTTTCTCAAAGTGAGAAAGAACTTGTCAATAACCCTTAATGTGGTCTGAGCTTCTCTCTCTTTTCTGCCATGACTTTCAATTCCCAGTTCTAAGGAGTCTTTGCAGTGTCAATGTTTTCCATTTTTTAATGGTTCAGGGACACATGGTGGTTAAAAGACTTGTAGGCCTACAAAAAAAAATCAGAAGAGAAATTATTAACTCTTTTGCTGCTGATCATTGAGAGGAAATCAGTACAGATTCCCTCATGGGTATTTTCATTGTTGGATACACGTTTGCATAATGATGGGCTATTTTCTTCCCCTCCATCAGATCCAATTTCTGCCTGTATGGTAGCGCAGATATTTATCCTTTGATGGTGATGGGAGAACCTAATGGAACAGGACTGAAAGCGGGGAAGAAGCCAATATCTATCCACTTTCCCCAGTAAGAAATATATAACAGCGTGGGTGATTCAGCAGGTGCACCAGTAACCTTGAAAAGCCACAAAACTGAAGCTATGCAGTATTGTCCTTCAGGCAAGGGTGAAATGGTGCCAAAAATGAGACAGAGAAGCTGCCCCTGGCTTGGAACTTGATGACGGCAAGGATCTGTCAGGCCTGTACCATTCCTATTTCCACAACATCAACGATGATGATTTAGTGAGAATTAAATTATTCCAGCCACAATCCAGAAGTGCTGGTTAGAGGCAAGGTCTTGATTACTCTGTGTAGGAAAATCAGTCATTGCTTGGTCTTGGTGAAACTGAGCTTAACCTTCTGCATTAAGCATTCAAGCTCAGGCATGCAAGTGATTGCATGCAAGTGTCATTTCATTCAGCTACTGTCATCAGATGCAAGACTTGGATAGACAATTAAAGCAGCTCCATTTACAGCACTTCAGGAACATTCCTGTTTTTATACAAATGCTGTCCAGAAACCTTGCAGCTCTCATTCACACAAGTAGTCCTGATGAGTGATCTTATTGAGGAATGCTATTTCAGTCCCTGAAAATATCAGTGTATACTTATAAGATTCAGAGCTCTCAGAAGCTAACTCCAAGTACAAATATACCATCAGTTATGTACAACTCCTGCACTTTTTCTCTGAAAAAACTTTTTTTTAAAATAGAATTATCATTGTTTCTCTATCAGAAATATCTGTTAAAATATGAAAAGAAGCACCAGCTCTACCAAGTGTTGTTTCAATGTTTTGCAGTGCTTCCTGATTCTAAGTACTGATGTGATTCACAAAGACTGGCTTTAGCTGACAGAGCTTGTAATCAGTGGAGGAAAAGAGACACTCCTCTGGAGGATGAACAACAGGAATCATCTCTCACCTCTGATTTTGAAGAGAGCCTACAGTCTGGCTGTCCTTGGCTGAAGCTAACCTTCGTGAGCATCCCTCACAATGCCCTAAGACAAGGACATGCTTTCACTGGGAGGGGATGTGGGAGAACAAATTCTGCACATGCGAAACAGGCAGTGGTATTCTGAGAAGGTCATGTTGGGGGAAATGACATCTCGGGCAAGAATGAAACAGTACCTGAGGCAAACTCTGTATTTGGGGGATCAGTGCACTCACTTAATATCAAAATATTGACTGGATGCTGAAACTGATCTAGGTTCAAAAAGCAAAAGAAAACAGTCCCGTAGAAAAGATCCATCAAAGGTTATTAAATACAGAAAATTACTGCCTCTGGCTAAAGTACTCCCCAGGTGACAGACTGTCAGGAGCATGAGTGCAGGAGGAGAGGCTGCAGTGCTCTATCCCTCCTAGTGCAGCCTGCACTGGCCTTGGAGAGAATCAAGGAGGCTGGGCTGGGCAGCTCATCAGTCTGCTGTGGTGTGCCATCCTTACCTCCTCAGTTTGGCTGTGGCCAGCAAACACCATGAAACTACCAAGAGCAGAGTGTTGCCCTGGGAACTGCTGTGGGCTGTTTCTCATGGCTTCACCAGGCAGCAGTGAAACTCCCCTTGATTTCGGTGATGTCAGAAACTGAGCATCTGGCCAGCTCAAGAGACTTCTACATTAATAACTAAAATGTTGAAAATGCATTGTCACAGCACGAGGAATTCAATTTCTCTAGTAGTCCAGCTTGTCTGAGATATATTTCATTGTTGCCTGGACCAGAAGATCCAAAAATTGGCTGAAAATGCTTATTCTGTGGCTGAAGAAGGGTTTTTCAAATGTGCTGCATGAGTTCCCTGATCTCCTAACAGAATTGTGGCCAGGAGGTTTGGGTGCTGGGGTGGGATCTCTGGCAACCTGCATCGATAGTTCACATGAGTATTAAGCTGTCTGCCACTTGCTTTCTCAAATTCATGGAATGTTGTATTCTTCTCTTCACCTTATTTACTGCTGGAAAACAATTTCACTAAATTTTTAGACACCTGTCCTATTCTACCTTTCAGCAGGAGGTGACATGAGACACGTGTAGTCCTATAGTTTGGTGTTGTTTTTTGGGATGAATAGATATGTAAATGTAAGTTATTATATCTTCTTGATTTTTTTAAACCTTTGGAAAAAGTAGATGACCCATTAGCATACACATAAGGATGGTATTTCTTTCTACTCTCTCTCCTTTTCTTTGCTTGATATGAAGAACAAAATAGGTCACTGAGAAGGGTTTTTTAAGTACTGAAGATGAATGTGGTAGGACTTACCCTGTGTGCAGAGCTGGAAGTTGTTTGGATGAGAGAAAACTCTGGCTTTATGTAAGTCCACTGCCTTCAACAGGCTGATGCCAAGGTAGAATTAAAATGTGTTTTTGCTAAGAAAGAAAGGATCTTAGCACTTATGTTTTCTTCCTGATGATAATCAGTGGTCGTAGAGGGGTTGGTGGTTCATGTGACAGCTGTAGACCTCTTCTGTCCCAGAACAGCCCTGACCTGCACGAGCTGAACACCAGAGGCACATTTTGGGGAGCCACCTGTACTCCTGGCAGGAAGAGGATGGTTCAGGAGGGGTTTCTGACAGCTCAGCACTACAGGTGTTATCAAGCAAATAAAATGTGCCTCCCACACACATCAGCCCTGTCTACTTTAGCATGTGATTACAAAATAATCAAACCAAAGTCCAGTAAGGAACTGAGGCTATATCCTGGGCAGTTTTGACATAAAAAAAAGTAGGGAGGTCATTTATTTCCTCTATCCTTTGTAGCAAATGGGTCATACTGGCTGGCTTGGGAATAAATACAGTTTTAATCTCTTAACCAAGTCTACAGGAGATCAGTCTCAGTGAATGTCAGCTAAATGAAGAAATATAATGGATATATTTGAGGAGAGAAAAATTTGCTTGCAGTGTGGCTGGGCTGCTGGGTGAGTGGGTTGCTGGGCTCACCCTCCATTCCTGTGTGCCCAGGCAAGCCAGAGGATTTTGGGAATGATCAAATCATGGTAAGGATGCACAGTGGTGCCCCCCTCGATCACACCATTCCAGGAGGAGCCCAGGAAGGGTTCTTGGGGTACTTGGTCACCATCCTGAGCCTTTTCTGATGAGCAAGTGGCTTCCCTGGTTGCTGGGTGATGGCAGCACTGCACAGCAGCACAAACACATGCTTGTGTTGCTGGGCTGGTCCAAGGCAGGGGCTGGTAAGGCACAAATCTCTGCCTGTTTTTCTCTTTCCATGTAAGAAGTTCAGCCCCATGCCTTACTCTTGGGTCCTGGTCTCTGCTTAGCCACAGTGAAACTGCAGTGTGTTTTCCTGTGCAATATAAGACAAAAAGGAAATTAGGCTGTGCATTACTACCAGGAGGGTCACAAAGAGGAGAGGACCCCAAATCCTGGATACCATCTGGAAAGTGGCTGCTCTGTTCTCTGAAAATCCTTTTCACAATTTCTGTTACAGTGCTGTGGATAAATACATCCCAAGTCCTCAAGCATTTGCTCATGTTGCAGTAACAGAGAACATTGCAGGGAAGAGAAGAACGGGATACTGAATCCTTAAGTATATAGAGAGTTATCAAGTGGTATCTAAGTTCCTTGGGTTATGACCATAACAGGACATGTAGGTCCCTACTCTCTCCCTCCTAAAATCTCCCTCTTGTTCCACTAGACACATAGAAAGAATGATGAAATGTGTCTGAATAATTTTTGTGACTGTTTGGGGCAGATGGAAGTCTAACAAAATTCATTACTTTATAGAAAGAAGTGAAAAAGCCTTATCTGAAGAAAATATGAACCTGTAAAAATCTCAGGTGTCTGAGAGCCTTCTCGAGACCATTTTACATTTCCTCTTTTCTTCCTGTGATGTTTTGTCTCCAGATTTTTTCTCCTTCTCTCTTAACTGCCTTTCCTCATTTCATTCCACACTGCTCTTCCCAGGATTTTTTCTTGCTCAAATTCCTGCTCCCTTTTAGAGATCACGGGGGTAGCTGGGAAGATGTCTGTGAGTCACAGATAAACAGTCTCCACTGTGAGTAACTATTTCAGATCTTGCCATGCAGTGACACAGGGTGCTGTCGGTGTCTGTTAAAGAGAAACCCTCCTTTGGGAGCATGTCCTTGCTGATGAGGAAGTTTTATCTTCCAAATACCTTTTAACCCACACTTGAGTCTGCATTTGCTTGTCTCAAGACAAAACTCAGTAGCTGCTGTTGGTGGTGCCAAGGTGAGGTGACGTGAGCCTGTGGGCTCGGGTGCCCTGCTTTGGTTTTGCTGCTCTCTGCACTGCCAGGAAGCTCTCTGAAGGTGGTTGGACACGGTTTATTTGCACAAGGCTGGGTGCTGCAAGAATTACGCTTATGTGTCTTCAACTTAGAGCAGAGCAGATCCTGGCAGGGGGATGTGTTCCCCCACTCTGTGTTTGAGTGGGAGATTCTGGAAAAACTGTCATTGTTTGGAGCAATATCAACACACTTGGTAGTGATCCCCCAGCTACCCTCCATGCCAGTGTGACAGCCTGAAAAATGCTTTTTCTCATGTGACACTGCTTTGGGGCCAGATCTAGGGAGCAGGAGGTGCCCAAGGCCTTCTCTTTGGATTTCCCAAGGGGTGTTTCTTCTGGGACCACTTGGTATGATGGGATGAAGAGCTGCAGGTTTGTGGCATGCTGCCCATGTTCCCATGGCTGTGACATTTCATGAAGGTGCATCAGAATCTGCTATACAGGTTCTAGTTTCACTTGCCAGGAGATTTTCCCTGTTGATGTCCCTGTGGTGGTGGCCCTGAGTGGGCACCATGTGAGAGCAGAGAAGTTGTTTCCTACTGGCAAAGAGCAACTGAGGCAGCTCCAGTCTGTGCAGTGCCTTTGCTGATACAGACACTTTTGCTTTTCCCCTGTGACAGGACAATCTTACCTTGGTTTGCTTGGCTTTATTGAGAGAAACAAGCTGAAGGGGTAGGAGTTATCTGAAACTCCCACTCATCTGCCTGGTACATTGCTTCTCTTGCAGAATATTTAGCTTTCAGGCCATGGAGACTGCATCAAGCTTCATCAGCTGATGTTGAATGTTTTTGAAGTTTCAATTGCTTCCTTGCCCGAGATGGAGCTATCATTTTTATTGCTTTGGTTGCTTAGGCAGGGAAAGGGAAAGATGAACAAATCAGTACAGCCCTCTTGAATTAGGATTGATTTTCATGAATTCTTCTTGTTGATTTTGAAACACAATTGTTTCTAAAACATTTAATTGATTGAGGTTTTTTCTTTCTCCATTCTTTTCAGCAGCATTTGTCCTCAGCCATTTGCCACTGCTGGGAGAGGAAAAAAAAGAAAATAAGCTCTGTGTGAGATCAAGATTTCAACGCATTACACACCAAAACATTTGTTGCTATTTACTTTTAAAAGTGCCCTTCTGAGGCTGCACGACTACAGCTGCCATCTGTTCGGGATTACGCCTTGGAACTCCTGGTTTCTCTGCAAACCTCCCGCCTGGCGCTGCTCCGTGGGCAGAGGGAGGAGGTGCTGGGGACAGGGCTGGCTGCAGGGAACAGCACCTCCACAGCTGGATCTGGCCAGGAGACACCAAGATAGAAGAAGATTGCAGTTAGTGAAGGCGACTCCAGAGTGGTTTTTCCAAGATTCAGTGAGATATTCATTAGGTGCTTGTTGAAATGCCAGAGAGGGCCATGCCAGGAGTGCTGCTGTTCATCTCCTCTGTTTAGTCAGGCAGCAGGGGGATGTGTGCCTGGGCCCCTGGAAAAGCCTCTGCTCAGCTCACCTTCTGAGCTGTGTGATGTGGTGGCAGAACAGAGTTTTTCAAGGTGCCAGGGAAAAACATCATCCCCTGAAGTGGCAGGAGCATAACTGTGTCCTGGAGTCCATCTCTTAGGCAGGGTGAGTAACTTCCAGTGCTGGAAATCTGTCACAAGTGTGCAACAGCATGAAAATGCTTTTTCTCACACAAGCAAATGTGCACATCAGCTGGTGAATCAACTGTGGGAGGTTTTCTTTAGGAGCCAGTGCAGGCTGTGTTTAGATCTGTGTTTTGGGAATAAGTGCTTTTCCAGTACAAGAAGCATGAGGTTTCATTGTGGTGTGGTCTTTTGCTCTGTTTTCCAAAACAGGTCTGTGGATTAGGTCTAAGCAAATTCTCTGGGATTCATTTGGCAGGGAAAATGATGGAGCTCCTGTTGCCAGATGTGCAGGCCCTGCTCTGAACTCACAATTGGCAATGGCTCCAAGAGCCTTCACTAGTCCCTCCAGGTGGTGGGAAGCTGGAGAGTCCCAGTGATCAGCCACAAACCCAGTGGAGATGCTGGCACAGCATTTTCCTTCCTGCTTGGATCTTGCTTACAAGCTCTGATGGCAACAGACGCTAATTATTAACATGACAGTGGTCACCTTTGTGGCTGCAACTCTTCTCTACATGTCCCTGTACCCTTAGCCCATCCCAGCTCCAACATCACTGATGTGACAAATGGTTAAACTATGCAGGAGCCTGAAGATGGGTCTGTGTTTACCAGCTTTGCAAATCAACAAAATGATGTAATGAAGGCTGAAGGGAGGGTATTGCTTGAGCCTGCGCCAGGGAATTCTGCCTGCCTGAAAGGGTCCTGCTTTTTGCAACATGGGCTTCTGAGGCCAACTTTATGAAAATGCTCAGAGAGATGAAAAATGAGCAGTGTTTTTCACAAGTATTCAGCAAACCAGAATTCTTCTTGTGCCAGTGCTGTGCATATGAAGGAAACTTGTTTCTCTGGGCCACATTCTGGATGTTTTTTTTCATTTTTTGGCTTGTGGGCTTGGATATCTGGGGAAGGTCTGAATTATGGGTAATACAGTAGTGCTGTTCCTCTGGGTCCCCCGTATGTGCTCTGAGTCCCCAGTACACTTCTGCTACAGAGGCTAAATGGATCTGTTTTTCTAGATAGTCTCTTACTCAGATTTGTAATTACAGCCAGAAATAATAAATTTTTTAGAAACGGACAGAGTTTAACCTCCCAAGCAGTGAGCAGTTTTTAAAAATTGCCCTGGTGCTTCTCAGTGACTTGAGTAAATTAGAGAAATATATCCTCTCATGTGCTTCTTGTCTATTTACTTATGCTTCTGCTGCCCAGAAATTATTTGCACAGCTAGTGAAGAGGCAAGCCAAGACAGCATCCCTGTTTATAGCAGCACTGCCATTTGGAGGATCTATTCTTGCTTTGGATCACCCTGGCCGTGCAAACTCCAGCCCCCAGAGCAGCACAGTGAGCTCAGTGCTGGCACTTGGCATTCCTCAGCCAGCCCAGGGAAGATGGTTTGGGAGAAATCAGTGTGGTTCTGTGGCTTGAGTCTCAGCTTTCAGTGGTAAGGAGCTGCTCTACATTTGGTGTGCACAGTACAGCTGCTCCAGCAGAGCCCTGGGATGGTCTCATCCACTTATTTTGCTTCACACCCCAGATTTTTATGGGTTTATCACTGGTCACTTTACATAAGCAAGGTTAGTTGTATAGAGGATTTGCACTTGCTGGACCATGCTGACTCAGAAAAAAGTTTCTATGAACCTGGTGCCAGGTTTGTGAGGAGCTGGGGATGGGGAGGAATTTCTTTGCTCTTTGAGTGGCCAGATAGGCTGTGCTGTGATGTGCAAGCATTTAGCAGGTCTGTTCTGGAGCTAAACTACATGTTAGACATTTTCATTTCCTCTAGGAATGTTTTTTCCTTTTTTCCCCCTTGGAATCTGTGTCAATAGGATCTGGACTGAAATCGTGCCAGTGGTTTTCCAGATAATATCACCAAATGCAGGGAAAAGGAATAATGCACTTCCTGGATGGGTCCCTGGGGGCTTGCAGGGCTTCTGGTGACTGCAGGGATTCTGGCTGTGGGCAGAGAATCAGGCAAGAAGCATCTGGACAGCACTGGGCCGGGAAGGCAGTGGCCAATTTTTTCTTGGACTAATCACATCAGGCAATGGAGACAGCAGCAAACTGTGTCATGAAGAATGTAAAATATTGGCAGCATCCCAGGCCTTTCCATTAGGGCTGGATTTCCCATCTCATCTCCTCCTTCCTCAAACCTGTGTTGATGCTGTTTTTTCTTGAAGAATTAAAGTATGTCAGATTCTGGCTTCTGTCAGGTCAGAGTGTTGTCAACTCAGGCGTCCTGCCACAGCCCAGTAGAGTCTCAGGGACTCTGCTCTCTAAGGTTACAAAATCGAGGCTTGAATTTTAACAGAGAATTAATATTTTCAAATTTGCCTTTAGCCCATGCAATTCTGGCCATCTCCATATTCAAATTGTGAGTGGGTTTTATACATTTGCTGGAAAAAGCAAGGGATAGTTTCCATTCTCCTTGCTGGAAAGCAACATTGTTTAACCCTTTAGGTCTGATACCTGTGGCTGGATAGAGTGGGATTAGCTTTTGCTGAGGGCTGGGCTTAAATTTGAGAGGTGCATGGAAGCTGAGACCCAAGTGTGACCTTTCCCTGACCAGGTTTTCAGCACTCCAAGGCTGACCAGCATCGTGGTTTGCAGCCTCTCCAACACTGGAAGGCTGGGCTAGCAGAGTCTTCACAGAGCTGCCTGCAGCACTCAGTGCCTGCTACGCCAGCATCAGCAGCATGTTCAGATTCAGTGCTGCTTTTCCACTGCAGCCGCTTGCTTGAGCCCAGGATTCAGCAGCTCTTTGGACAGAGATCAAAAGCTTCATCAGAGAACAGGGGTGCTGCTGCTTCTGCTTGGTCTGTAATCAAAAAGGCACAACCCATCAGCAACTCTTGTTGACAGGACACACAGGGCAGTGAATCCCTTCTTTCTTCCAATGCTTCAGAGGTGGTTTTGATTTTCGGATGCGTGATTGTGTTCCTCGGTTGTCAGGCTGTGTTTAATTATTTAATTAGTCATGCAAATTTCGCTGGCATTTTTGTACATCCAAGTTGTTACTCTAGCAATTAAAAGGCTGCTTTGATGAGCTCCTCTCACGGTGCGTGGTGCAGCTGAGCCTGCTCAGCAAGGTTTGGATGGGGTGGGCGGTGCAGTGATGAAGATTTGCTTTTTGGCTCATTGAAGGACCATCAGGGTTACGGAGAGGAGGGGTCTGCTCCTAAGAGTGTAAGACTGGTGATCTCCAGACATTGGGAAGCTGAAGATACCAAGCAATAGCTAGTCTTTGTTGGAGGAAAATGTAGGCCTGGGGCACTGCATGAACTCACCACTACCAGTGTTATTGATGGCAGTAAAAGTCCCCTGGAGTCCCTCACATGATGCATCATCAACCACACAACTAGGCAGAAACCTCCCAGTTTCCCCTCTCAGCCTCACAGGGAATCAACAGGAGGAAATTTTTGATGGGCAATGAGCTTCTCTGGAAGAGAAACATCCAGTGCCATCTTCAGTGGTGCCTTCAGACCAAACTGTACATATCTCCTTGTGTAAATTGGACAAAAACTGCCCAAGGTAACTGGAAGAGTGACAGTCCTCAGGCTTGTATGATGGGGGCAATTATTTTCTCGAGAGTATGTGTATGATATGTGCTGAGCTAAGAAGCAGCATTTGTAGGTTCCTCCTCTGCCAGAGGAAGTGGTGGTGAACAGGAATAGTTTCCAGTGGCCCATGTGAGCACTGTGGGAAGGGAGGTGGGGGTAGCATCAATGTGTGGGAGTGGCTCATTTTATGGAGTGCAAGTGATTTCTGTAGATGGGTCCAAGTTTTATGGCCCTACAAAGCCATAAGGTAAAATTTGAGGGTAAAAACATATTTTGTTTGATTCTGGAATGGCAGGAGAAAACCTTGGGACAGAAGAGTGCTTGAAGGGCACAGCCTGGTGTCATGCTGGGAACTTTCACTCAAGCCAGCACTGGTGGGCTTGAAGTGTGCTCAAAAGCTTTGATTGTTGGTTCTTTGGAAATCCATTTATCCTGCATATCACGCTCCTAAAATTAGGTTTCATTTCTCAGCCCTTAATTGTTTTACTTTGTCAAACATTGTTTGATGGGAAATCAATCTCAGTGTTTTTGTTATTGCTTTCTCAAGGAGGCCTCCCCTTTCTCCAACTTATTCCATTAATATTTATTGCACTGGAAGGTAGGATCCTGAATTAAAGTTTCTATTATTTCCCCATCTCCCTGCTGCTTTCTCTCTACTTTTGATCAATGTTCAAGTTGCTTTGACTCTTTAAATTCATTGCCCTACATTTTCTCTTGCAGCCTCTAAGCTGCAGCTGTATTTTGCTTGCAGGTCTCCTGAATCCACATCTCCTTAGCGCTGTCTTCTTCCAGCCTCTCCTGTCTCTGACTCTTTTAGATCACTGTAAGGATCTAAAAGCTGCTTTAGGATCTCATTGCTCGCCACTGAAATTAATGCTGCATTTCAGCCCTGTATCTGTCAGTGCTGGGGGCAAGCTGGGGACAGGCTTCATGTTGGAAGGTGGTGAGGAAGTTCTCCATTGGGGAGGCAGTAACTTCACACTGTCCCCACCAGGCATGGTCACCACTGGGTTGGCACCAAGGCTGGTGTGTCTCGGTGGGGGCCTGGCCTGTTGTGCCAAAGCCCTTAATGTGGACAGTGGGTGGGTGGCTGGAGGGAGCTGGGGAGGCAACTCTGCTGCCATGGAGCTGGCATGATGCTTCAGCATGTGAGCAGCCACTTAGTGCCTCTGCCAGGGAGGTGCTTGATTACTCTCACTGAGAATGAGACTTCCTTCCTCCTGGAAACCCTGCCCAGGAAAGCAGAGGAATTAGTTACACGAATCTGCTGGGAAAATTCACAGAATACAAAAATACTGTTTCTGTTGGAGCTAAACAATTCAGGGGCCCAGTGGGCACTGGAATGGCCTTATCAGGATGGGCTCTGTCCCATAAGCTGCAGCCCTGGATGAGCAGGGCTCTGCAGTGCCAGGGCTGGGAGGGAAGCTCTCCAAAGGCAGTGTTCATCTAGACCCAGCCTCTGCCTCTTGGGGCAGGGGAGTAGAAAAGGTGCACTGGAGGGAGACTGGGCTGTCATATTAATATAGCAAATGGCTTTTGTGAGCTGGCTTACAGAGGAAAGAGGGTGTTGGCTGGCAGCACGTGAGTTTGGCTTTTCTCCTCTCCCAGCAAGCTGTCAGAGGGTGGGTGCTCGTGCACTGCAGCTCAGTGGCAGCAGGTGAGTGATGTGAAGTGGCTTTGTCCCCATCTTCTCTCATCATCCCACACTCCAGATCTCCTACAGTCCCTGCAATGGGTGCTCCAGCAGCACCCAGGGGTGCTCTGGCCATCCTGCAGCCCTCAAGGAGGGGATGTTGTGACCCAGAAGCCTGGGAATACCACAGGGCTCCCAGCACACGGGGCAGTGTGTTGCAGAGCAGTAACAGTTTAGGCAGGTAATAAAGAGCAGAAACTCCTCTGTTTGCTACACGAGGCCAAGTACCAGATCACTTAGTAACTGAGCAGAGACCAAGCACAAGAGAGGGAAAAGGAATAAATCAGTGATAATTTAGTAGTAAATTATTATTTATTTTTGTTTATGGTTGGTTCCTACATCAGCACATGAGTCAGGGTGGGATGTGCACTGTGTGCTGTGTTTGGCAGAGGACCAGGACCCAGTCCCAGCACACGGCTCTCCTGCACACTCTGGCAGCTAAATGAACATTAAAAAAAAGGAACTTTGGGAAAGTCCTGGAGGGAGATGGTGTTTGTGCAGCTCAGTGAACCACTGAAGGCTGCATGGATGGAAAACCAGGACAGGAGGAAAACACTGACATTAGAGTCAAGAAGACACCTGTTTCTGTACCAACTAGCAAGCTGTATTAAAAAACCATTTTCTTCCCATCTGCCTCAGAGCTAAAACCCCAGCCTCGAGGACACAACATGCCCCACTTGCCCTGTGGCTGTGGCTGAGGGTGGGACCTGGTCGCTCAGGGTGATGTGCAGGACCCTTTCCCTCTCATGCTGGATGCAGAGGGCACATCTCCCATGAGGACCCTCCCCCAGCTCAGCTCTGGGCAGCAGCTCGAGGGCAGCTCAGGTTTCAGCCCCTTGGTTTGCTGACTCAGCGCCTGCTTTTGGCTGCTGCCACTTCCTGGAGCTCATTGTTTGGCCACGCTTCCTTCCTCCCGGTCCAGCATCGGTGAGGGAGTGGGATCCCCTGGCTGGGGAATGAAGGGTTGTGCTCCCAAGTGCCACTTCACCCCCATTTTCAACACATCCCCTTCCCCATCCTGCCACAGCAGCCATTTCCAAGGAGAAGTAAGGCTACAGAGGAGGGGAGAGATGCTCCCTCCCTGCCTCTCCTCTTCCAATCCTTAGATCCACTGGGCACTCAAAATCCATCACCACCTTCTGAAACCAATTCTAAAATGACTAACGAAGTTGTGGCAACATCTGGGAGAAGCCTGCTAGGATGCCCTGACCAAAGTGTCTCACCTTGACAACTCCCTGGTTTTAGACTCTGATTATGTAGAAATGGGTGTTTAGGAGAAAATGTTCTTCAAAGGCTTTTGTGTCTTATGGAGATGGAGAGATAAACAGAAATTACTTGAAATGTGCTGAATGAATGATGGATGAAATCTGGCTTGGTCCAGCTGGTAGAGGTTTTATGCAGAACACAGTCTAGCTCATTGTTGGGCACCTAAGCTTTGCTTAACCATAGATTTACAGAAAATAATTTTAGTCTCATTAAAATGTGTCCCAACAGTCATTCAGTCCCATCTGCAAAAGAAATTGTACCTTTCCCAAGGCCAAACAGATCTCATTTGTGCTTCATTTGTTCAGCCCATTTATGTTTCTTCTTTGTGTTGCTTCCTTTCAGCCCTCTTTGAATAAGCCAGAGCTGAATTATATCCTGGAAAGAGAATGCAATTGGTCAGTGGAAATGAGGAGCAGAAGTGGATTATTTGGATAAATATGTATTCCTAGAGGCTTTTGGAGGCAGCAGAGCTTTCAGGGAAGCACATGGCCTTGTGGAGGACAGGGTGAAGGCTGGGTCCGAGCAAGGCCTGGGATAACCCCTCCATCCAGGACAGAGCTGCATCTCTTGGAGGCCCATTTTATCCCCATAAGGTGCCTGTTCTGACCACATTCCCTGTGTCATTTCAAGACCTGTCTTCAGCAAAGCCCTCCTAACTCAGCTGCTCACAGCAAGCGCCTGGGCTCTGGCAGGGCTGGCAAACTGCTTGGCCATAGCTCAGCGTGGCTGTCCCTGCTGCAGCAGTGCTGTGTAGTGCAGGGATACTCAGGGAGGTTCAGCTCCTCCTGCTGTCACTCACCTGGCAAAAAATGCTTCACTAATCCAGGCTGACTCATGGCCTTCTGGTTTGTCTTTTTCTAAAAAAAAAAAAAATTTAAAAAATCTACCTTTGTTCATCTCACCTTGAGTTTCTTTTTCTGTTTTTTCTCACCTACCCCTCCCTCTCCTCCAGCTGCACTGCAGTTTCACTAAGGTAGCCCAGCTGGCCTTTCCAGACTGCAAGAAAGCCCTTTTCAGAAAATAAGGGGAGAGATTTTATTGTATGTCCATTCTAAAAATAAAACGGTTCTGTATTTCTAGAGCATCTTCCAGCTGCTGATTTCAGAGATCCTTGAAATTCTCAATTAGTGAAGCATCCCAGCTCCCTCGGGAAGGAAGCCCTGGGTATTGTTATTGGTGCACCCTGAGAAAGAAGGACTGTTGCTTGTTCTGGGCTTTGCTCAGTCCCTGGAACTGTGATTTCCTGCATGACAAGAGGGAATATGAAGGGATTTGAGCCCTGGCTTGCTGTCTGCCAGATCCCAGCAGGAGCAAAAACTCTATTTCTGGCTCTAAATTAGGGGATATGGTCCCATGCAGTCCCTGTCTGTATTCTGCTTCCATCTTGTATCCCAGTTGCAAGAGGCAAAATCACCTTCTTCCTTTCATTTTTATACAGCACTGTGTACAGCCAGGCCTTAGTCCAAAATCCCCCCAAATCAGAATATGTTAAAACTGGGGGGTTTTCCCCAGAACAGGCTATGTTTCAGTGGAAGAGGGAATGATTTCCATGTCAGGTTTGACAGAACAATAATCCAACAGCCCGGTGTGCAGGGTGGTGCAGACACACAGACCAGACCTACCTGAGGCTGCCCAGCTGTCCTCACAGCAGCACATCCCCGCAAAAACAGGAGGAAAATTTCAGCATCTGTGTGAAAGCCTCCAGCACAACCCCATGTACTGAGCAAGCTTTCAAGGGCTTATTTTTTTTGCATGAAGCATCCTTGAAATATAATGTTCCTCATGTTAGATGCTTTTTAAAAGCTTTTTTGCTCGTTGAAGGAGCAGGGCAGGAGCAGCAGTGGAGCTCCGCACCCCAGGGCTCAGCGCTCCCGGCCCGGCCTGGCCGGAGCAGCCAGGAGCATCGCCTGCCGTGTCCTCAGATGGACTCCGAGTCAGGAAGAGCAGGAATGGGAGAGAGCAAACCAGAGCCCTCGGGGCCTCTTCCCGGCCTCAGGGAGGGGAGGGATGGGGGAGGTTTATTTTGGGAGCTGTGGCTGCTCTTGCCGGCGCTGGCCATGGGGCAGCTGCGTGCACGGGCTCTGCCCCAGCTGCCCTTGTGGCAGGCTCAAAACTTGTGGAAAAGGTCGGCAAGGGCAGAAAATGTGGAATTTTACTTTTCTCAACCAATATAATGCATGGAGAATAAGTTGTTTTTCTCTAGACCCACCCCCTCCCCTGCCCCAACGAGCCAAACTATGTTTCAGTTACATCAATCTGGTGGGTTGAAACTTGTTGATCTTTCTTAGCAAGAATGCCTTTTAAAATAATGTCCTTTGGGGGACAGGACTCTGTGGGTGTCACTCCCTGCAAGGGACATCTCCTGATGCCCCTTGGCACACTCTGTGAGAGGTGGTGGGAGCAGGAGGGGGGAGAAAAAAGGATGCTGAAGCTTTTTATGTGGTGCACAATATCCCTGAAGCCCTTAGATGCTGTTTTTCAGAGTTTGGAGCCCTGTTGAGGTTTTTCCCATGGTTACAAACCCGTGCTGCCAACTTCATTGCTTCTGTGCCTGCTGATTTCCAAAGGAGCCAGCACAGTCCTGCAGCCCACAGGACCCATGGCAGAGATGTTCTGCTGGCATGCAGAAGGCTGTGAGATCCCCACAGCCTTTGATATCCTCACTCCTGTTTTCAGCTTTTTTATCTTTCCAAGAATTGCTCTTTTCCAATCCTATTTTACTACCCCTGTAGCAAGGCTTTCATCTGCTGAGGCATCAAAAGCTTTTCTGAAGTCCAGAGTGAGTCCTGCCCACTCCTTCCACCTTCCTGAGTGTTTGATTACCCCCCGAGCAGATGATGGCCTTGCATCATGCTCTCCCAGCCAGGAGCCCGAGCTCAGCCAGAGCCAGTTCTGGCACAGGGAGCCTCAAAACCATCCCTCAAAACCATCCCATCTTCCTGCTGCTTGGATGTAAATGAGGAACCTAAATACCTACATCCATCCCACAGCCAACTCCAAAGTGGAGAGTTGTTCACGTGGGGTACAGGGGAAAAAAGGAAAAGTAATTTTTTTTTCAAATGCGATTTTTAGAATTATTTTTAGAGCCTGATGCGTGAATGTGAATCATGGGTTTAGCTGCATGAAACCTCCTTTTCATCTTTTTACCTTATCATTATCCTTGCACACTCAGTTTTTATCTGTAGTTTGACATCTTTTATCCCCAGCCTTGCAGACAGCAGAAATAAGGGCAGCTCTGCTCCCCAGCACTGGAAGCACTGCGTATGCAGGGCACACCGATTTGAAATTATAATCCTCTTTTTGTTGTATCCTCGCACTGTTTATTGTTACTGTATATACTGCTTGTTGTTGTAGTTTTCCATTTCATGCAAAATACATTACAAAAAATGCCACAAATGCTTGAGGTCTGTTTGTTATTCTCTGTGTTTAAAACTATTTCCTAAAAACTTACTTCCCTGAAGTGCCTGTGTTTGCCCTTCGCTTGCCATCCCTCTGACTCCACTTGCATTAGCACCAACCCTCCGAGCTTCCCAACAAACTGCAGAAAGCTCTTTGTTTGCAAAGGGTTGGAGGAAAAACTGTGAGTATGTTCCCAGAACCGGGAGCTTGTCCCTTTGCTTTGATTTGCTGCTTGGCTGATGTAACTTGGGACTGTTTAGATTTCTTTGATGTGGCTGGTGCTGTGGGTCTGTGATGCTCCTATGGCTTTCTGGGTAGTCATTATCCTGTCTCTGTCATGCTGCTGACAGCTTTTACGTGGCCTTCCCCCCCCCACCCCCCACCATTTTAAAACAAAACAAAAATACATCAAATGGCATGCTGTCCTTTGCCTTTAATTTGGCCCCAGCCTGCAATTTTGGCAGTGAGGAGAGGGTTTCTGTATGCACCAGGATGCAAAGCCTTCCCCTGCAGTCCTACTAAAAGAACTGTGGAAAAAACACCCCATAACCTGTGGATTTTCATCCTTGAGCTGTGTTTTGGGCTCCCCCTGATGCCTCTCCCTCTGCACAGTGCAGTGGGCAGGGCTGTTGGTCCTCTTGGTGAGGCTGTGCTGCTGGGGGGAGGCAGGAAGGAAGCAGTGCCCCAGCCCTGAGTGTGCAGCTGCCCCAGCCTCAGCTCCTGGCTGGAAATGGACCCCAGAAAAAGAGAGAGCTGTGGTCACTGCTGCTGGGTGGAGGAGTCTCTCAGGGAAAGCAGGGACCAGAGGACATGAGCTGCATGCAGGGAGATTGAGGCTCTTCTCCCTGATCCAGGGCAGGGAGTCACTGATGTCCCCAGATAAAAGTGCAAAGCTGGATGCTTCTGTTCAATGGCGTTATACAACCTGGCACAAAGAAATCTCATTTATTTTCTCCTATCAGCCTAATGTGATGATTTGGGAGAGGGGGGAAGAGCGATCTCCTGAACAGTTGGGCTGGGATTACACTTTTTCTATGGAGCTCATCACCGTAATAACCAGGAGCTCTCTTTATCAGCCCACCAGCCATGCCCTTTTAGGAGATTACCATTTTCCAATCTCATTTCTCATAAAAGAGGATTGCTGCCCATCCCCTCCCCATCCCAAACCCCTTGCTTATGAGTGTTTATCTGCTCAGGGTGTTTATGAAGCTCCAAACAGGAAACTTCTGTTTATCCTCTGCGTCATCAAGAGCTGGAAACTCAATGGGATAATTACTCTTTCAACAACACACGTAGCCCATCAGTAGACTTTGGCATTTTGCTGGTGTCAATAAAATATATATTTACCCTGCAGAGAGACATAATGCTTGTTTCTCTTTCCTGTCTCTTTAACTTGGCATGAGATTGGGGTTTTTGGCTTTCAGGGTATCTCATGGAAGGGGGGATTTTTACTTAAGGTTAAGGACAGGTGCTGCTTGCCTCAAAACCAGTGGCACTAAGGCACTAAGGTCCCTAGCAAGAGGGGACAACTTGCCTGGACAGTGCCAGCCCCAAGACATTGCTCACTCTGGCAGGACATCACTGACTGCTCTCACCCAGCAATTGGAGAAGTCACATGAGGAGACGGCTTCTTCAGATGTTAACACAAGCACCTAGGCTGGGAGAAGGCTGGGTAATTAATCATTTATTTGGCAGAGCTCTTCCCTTTTCTCTCTCTCTGCAGGTTGCAGGGAAGACATTCTGATTCCCTGTACCCTTCAGATGACAATTTTTGAACTGTGCAAAATGCAGAAGTAAGTTCATTAGTGATATCCACCCAATGAAATTCAAAACATGAAGTGTTTTGACTAGCACTGTTTAAATAGAGGAATCACTCAGGAGTATATTGCAATCAGTGCATTAAGATAAGATCCCACAGCATTGGGTTTCCAGAGCATTGATTATAGATTAGCATCCTACTGCTTCAGAAATGGAGTCAGCCATCCATGTATAAACCAGAAGAGCTGACACATATGGATGGACTCATGAGAGAGAGGCAGGGAACATCAGTGTGCAGCGTGGTCCCCAGTGCCAGGGCCAGCTGAGCATGGCCAGGAAGTTTGTACACAGCAGCAAATCCCAGTATCCACCTTTTCTCTGGGGGCTGCATCATTCCTGCCATTCAGGGGCTCCCCTGCTGCCCCCAGGGACTTGGTCTCCCTGACCATGCACGGAGCATTATTTTGGCGAGGCTACAAATGTGGAAACCTCGTGCGGTTGGTCAAAGCAAATTCATTCAAAGGGAGGGAGTTCTTGCCAAGTTGCTTTTTTTTTTTTTTTTAATTCATTTTAGCTGTATTCACAGACCACAAATCTGCAGGCAGGAATGGGAGCCGTGTTTCTAATTTGGTACGAAACTTTTATTCCCGCTTGGCGCAGAGCTGTTGCGAACGTTGAAGGCTGTTCCTAATCCTCTGCCCTGTGCATTGAAAATGTGCTCCATCCATCCGGAAATGGAGTTATTTGCATTGCATAGCAATTTTCGGGCAATAAATACAAGGTTCAGTGTTTGTGGGGACAAGGACGTGGCATCACTGCTGCATCATATGCAACCAGAAAGCAAAGACAGCAGCGAAGCAACGCGGAAGGGCCGGATTTCAGGAGCTTGTAAAGTTCAAGGCTGCCTTAAAAAATTTAAAGTCAACTTTTGCCTTTGTAAACAGAGTATTTTCAAGATCCTGTTGGAGGAAACTAGCACTTGGCTGTGTGCTTAAGAAGGGGACTTGTCCAGGTTTTATTCCAGTCGATAGTATTAGCCACATGCCGAGGGATAAGCACCTGCTTAACCAGCAGGGTGCTGGGGTTTGTGGGGCAGCAGTGCCCAAACGGGGCGAGTCCTGCTGACCTCAGCAGGTTCCAGGTGATGCTGTCTGTCAGTCAGGATGTGATGTGGGAACACCTAGGGTGTGAAATGTTGTGTGTCAGGAGTAGAGTTGTCTCCAAATTCTTTCACCAGTCAAGAAACTGACAAAGCAAATAAAAATTATCTGCCTTGTGTCAGGTGTAAATGTGTTCAGCATTGTCTTAAAGCGATACTTTTCTGCAAACCCTACCATCACCTTGTGATTTCAATTGAAGATGAAATAAGCTCCACAGTTGAATCTAGCTGGAAACCATATCTCCTTTTTGAAAGCATTCTGGCCTTCTTTTTCATGCCCTTTCTTGAATTCAGATGTTTTCCCTATGCATAACTTTTACCTAGGGAATACCCACAGGATATGTAGTGGAGAAGCTGTGGCTGCCCCATCCCTGAAAGTGTGCAAGGCCAGGCTGGATGGAGCTTTGGGCAGCCTGGTCCAGGGGAAGTTGTTCCTGCCCATAGTAAGGGAATTGGAAGGAGATGAGCTTTAAGGTTCCTTCCAACCCCAACCATTCTGTGGTTCTGTGATTTGCAAGAGGGTTTGAAAGTCCTTATCAACATTGATATGGCTGCTAACTGCCACAGATCACTGCCAAGGATCACTGCAGCTCCAGTGGCTGTGGGCTGTGGTTATCTTTCCTCCCTTTTGGGGGCTGTATTTACCAGTAGAGTGCTTGGCTTGTTGCTCCCTTGGTAGGAACTGGATCAGCATGTCCTGACAGCTGTGAGTGGGGTTTGCATCACTGCTAGCAAGGGGCAAGGGCAATAATTCCCTTTTCAGTGGTAGTTTTTGTCTGGCAGGTGTCATAGCCTAGGGAAGGGGACAGATGCTGCATTCACAGAGGTATTTGTGAATAGTGGAGGAGATGTGAAAGACAGTGGCCAGAGCAGTGTGTCTTGAAACATGGGGAAGATTATTTTGACAAACTGCATAATTGTCAGATTTTCTGTTTCATAAAGGGTTTAATAGCACTGGGGACCTACAGGGCTTCCAGATCCTGGAGGAAATAAGTTGGACAGTAATAAAAAGAGTTCTGCACATTGCCACAAGCCTGGCACCATGGGAACACACCTTTGCTCCTCCAGCAGCCTGGCTCCACAGAGGAATCCAATCCCTTCTGCAGAGCTCTAAGGAGGAGAGCCAGCACAGGCTCTCCCTGAGCTGCCTGGAGCACACGTCCCCCCTCACACAGCTGAGACTCTGCAGTGATGCTGGTAAGGAGCAGCCTGGGACAAGCAGCAGGGAGCTGTGCTTAAGATGTCAATAGGGAAGAGAAGGGTGGGGCAAGAATAGCAGGGCTGTGATTATTTGCCAGAAATTTGAGTCCCAGGGGCAGCAAGCTACAATAAGGAAAATCCTTGTGTGTGCATCTCATTCCTCTGCCAGGAATGCATCTCCTGCATCACCCCAGGCCAGGAGCTGGATATTTTCATGTGCCACCTCCAACCACAGCCTGCAGAGAGCAAGGCATGCTGAGGGCACGAGCTGTGTGCCCCCACCATCCTCTGCAGTGCTGAGTAGAGGGGTTTCTCCCTGCCCCACTGCTCCTCACTGCTGCCTCTGGCCAGGAAATACCACAAGGAGTGATGCCAGAGCCAGGGAGGGAGCTAAAGACACCCACAGAGATTGACAGCGGCATCTCCCAGGGTTGGGAGCTGCCCAGCCACGCTGGCATGTGCGCTATGCTGGTTTCCATGGAAACGCAGCACACAATGTACTTCCACAGAGGAGCCACCAGTGATGCAGAGTGGACTGCAGGGTGACCTCTGGTCCCCACTTCGGTGCCATAGTGGGGGTTGTAGGGCAGAGGGGACATGTGAACCTGCTTTAGGATGAGCCCCCATGGAGCACATGGGTCATGGTCGTGGGGGTGCTCTGGGTGCTGTGCTGCCTCTGCTTGGGTTTTAATATTTCATTAAATTGCATTGCAGTTTTCCCTGCATGGCCAATGGAGAGCAGCATCTCCAGGTCAGACACTGCCAGATTCATCCTGCCTGGAGCAGGCAGCAAAAACCCTGTCCTGGATGTTTCCATCAGCCCCAGTGCAGTGGGACATCCACCTCTTGGAGATGCATTGTCACAACCCCTATGGCTTTGAGCTGCCCATGACAGAGTGGTCCAGGAGATGTAGCAGCTAATGCACTGCTGTGCCCCAAGCAGGGCTTGGGGATTTCTCCTGCCTCATTTCTGCTGCGAGGTGTTGTGGCCGAGCAGCTCTCACAGAAGGCGGCTTGGATGGGTGCAGGAGAGAGGGAAGCAGGGTTTGGTCCAAAGGGACCCTGTCCCTCCATGCCCACAGCTGAAAGCTGGGGCCACAGCTGGGATGAGTCACTCTGGGCTTATTTTATCATCCCAGGAGGAAAGCAGTGTGAATCATCTCATCCAAATGCAGAGGTGTGCTAGGGTGCCTGATGTACCTTTTGTTGCCTGGGGCTCCCTTCTGGCTGCACACTTTACAAGGGACCATAGGGCTTGGGAGTCAAAATCTGACTTTGGGGCGCTGTGAGTCAGCTGAGCTGAGCCTATGACTGTCCTGGATGGCCAGAGAGCAGCACACAGTCACACAGCAATGGGTGCATCACATCCTAAAGCCAGAAAGCAAACCACAGGGAGGAGGACCCAGGTATTGTGACCTGCAGACCAGGGATCTTTCTGCTTCCCCACCCTTCATTCCAAACCCAGGCTTTTCTGGCCCCACAGGCTGTACATCCCCCTTGCTCTGTTTCCTGGAACTTGATCTTCCTAATGCCCAGGATTGCTGATTCCCAGTGGAAAACCTGCCTGCAGGGAGTGGTACCAGCTCCAACACCTGCGAGCGTCTGCAAGGAAGGAGGGCGCCAGCTGAGGATGCTCTTCAAGGTTGCAATAGGGAGGAGAGGGGCTGTGCCAGTGTTAAATTACCTGTGGGTGCAGAGGCAGCACTTCCACCAGGTGAGTGATGGGAGCAGCAGTGTCACGTTCCACTGGGCTGGCCAGGGTGTGTGAGGTGGAGGAGCCGTGTCCGGGTCCAGGTGCTTTGCTCAGCAGTGCTGCCTTTCCTGGGATCTCCTCATCCTGTGCTGGGACCAATAACTGCACCCAGCTTGGCAATGCATTCAGCTGCAGAACAGAGCTCATCTTCATGCTCTGCTTCCTCCTTCAGCAGCACCTCCACACATTTCCCTCTGTACCAGCTGAGTGCCCTCGTTGCTCGTTGTTGGCTTTGTTGGAATGGGCCTTGTGAAAATTGGCCACAGTGCAGCTCTCATATTCGGCAGAATTTCTGTGCTCTCCTGCCCTCCCCCTGGGGATGCTGGGAGGGTTTTGGGTTTTTACCATCTCAGCCTTTGCTGGCCTGACTCCCAGCATACCATTGCTCCTAGACTGCAGTTTCCATGTCCAGGTTTCCACCAGCTGCAAACACAATCTTGGGTGTCTGACAGTTGGATAGGAGAGGGGGTTGAGGGATATGACATGGATATAGGTGATTGCAGATGGTGCTGGCTCTGCCTTACTACCTCCTGGTGAGTTTCTTTGAGTTCAGGATGGAAAATCATTCTAGGCTATGCACAGCACGTGGCACTGGTGATGTTAGGTGAGCCCTCTGCCCAAAACATCACCCTGCTCAGAGCAGATGAGGAGTAATGAAATGGGTGGTGGGAGATGCCCTTGGTTCAAGGGAGTGTGAGTGGCACGTGGTGCCCAGGCATCTCCCTGGCATCACTTGTGGAGGAAAGCAGAACCATGTTTTGCCTTTGGAGGTAAAGCAGAACCGTGTGGCTCATTAAATGGAAACACAATCTCCCAGCCATTTTGGGGTTTCTCAGCCAATCCTGGCCCAGCCCTTGCAATGCCTTTCAGATTTAAAGCAAGGGCACAGATCCCCAAGGAAAACTGAGCCAGAGGGAGGTGAAAGGCAGCTCTCCCTGGGATGCTGCCCATGGTCTTCAGCTGATTTTGTGGTCAGTCCTTTCCCAGCAAAGATGGACCCAGGAGGGTCCATGGGATCTAAGCCACAGGGCTCGGCTCGGAGGGGGAAGGCACCCCTACATCCCCCCCAGCTCAGCTCTCCCCAGAGGGCATTGCAGAGGAGGGAGAAGAGTGAGTGGAGAGACTCAGATTACAAATGTACAAGCATAGGAAGCAGAGATATATATTCCCTGGATATTAATTACCGCTAAAATGTCATCTTTTTTCCGGTGAGTGGGTACTTTAGGCAACTGGATATATGATGGAAAGGAGACTGTGTCAGGCAGTGGGAGGACGGACACAGCACAGGCAGCTGGACACCACGGAAGGGCTGGGTGCTGCATGGAGCACTGGAGCATCCCAACAAGCCTCAGAGCAGCCAGGGACATTGCCCTCACACACTGCCCTCTGCTATGGTTGTGGTCTCACTTGGTCCCTCAACAGCACACTCAGCTTGAGAGCTCAGTTCAGAACAAAAACCTGCTGGGGGGAAAAGCCTTAGGTTTAAATAAGAATAGGTTCAAAAAGAGTGTCATAAAGCATCATGCTCTGCTCTGAACTGGGAAGGGGCACCTCTGATTCCAGCATGCAGGGCAAGAGGCAGAGGCAGAGGCAGGGAATAGCCAGCACGGTGTGAGTGGAGATGTTCTTCACATCATCAGCCTGTCAAATTAAAATACAGAAGTCACTGAGGGAGATATTTTGGGGACTGCCTTGAAAATAAGGGTTACAATTATTTTTCCCCTGTGGTTTGGCGTTAACTCTCCCCATGGATGTTATGAAAGGGCTCAGATGCCAGCAACTGGGCTTTGGGGATCAAAGCTGCATTTTGGGGGGCTTAATATGGTGTAAACCTGCTTCTGCATGAGAGCTGGATCCAGGCAATGCTGGCACCTCCAGTGGCAGCTGCCTTGGCCTCTCCTGCCATTCAGAAGAGCAGGAAGAGGCAGTGCTGGTGTGGGGGATTCTCACACTGATGCTTTAGCACAGAGTGGCAGCAAAACCAGCAACAAGACTTTAAGTGTCAAAGCCTTTTGTTTCACCATTTTCCAAGTGAAGAACTGCAAATGTTGGCTTTGAACTGACCTTTGGTCACAAAATTACCTTGCCTCAATTAAATATTAAAACCAAACAAAATGTCCTGAGTGTGGAATGAATTGTTTTGCTCCACCTACAGAGATTTTTTATTTCACTTGAGTGGAAAAACTGAGAACCCAGTGTCACATTGTCTCACCCTGAAATGAATTTTTGTTCTGGCTTCCTATCATTAAATGTCAGCAAATGAAGAAAAGCAATTATTTGCAGAGTATTTTTATGACATGAGAATGTACCTCCCTTTCAACACCTCTGCTGGGATTTGGGTGGTTATTGCTTTCTGCTGGCTCCAGGGAAGACTCGTGCCTGATGCTGGGTTATGGATGGACCCACAAAACCAGCTGGGCTGATGTGCTGGGGTCTCCTGCTGAGGCTGTAGAGCCTTGCTGTTCCTGCTCTTTGCCTATGTCAGTATATTCATCATTATTATTGTTTTATTATATTATTTTCTTTACATGACAGCTTTGTTGGTTTTTCCCATTGGGATGCTGAAAAACCAGCACATTTAAATGTCCTATGAATAACACTTGAACTGGCTACTGACCTTCCAGTCATCCTGACAGGAATCATTTCATGAAATCACAGAACAATAGAATGAGTTGGGCTGGCAGCAACCCTAAAGAACATTTTGTTCCAATTCCCTACCTTGGGCAGGGACACCTTCTAAACCTTCCTTCTGGACCAGGTTGCTCAAAGCCCCACCCAACCCAGAACTGAACACTCACAGGGATGGGGAATCCACAGCTTCTCTGGGCAAACTGTGCCAGTACCTCAGCACCCTCACAAGGAAGTATTTCATCCCAGTATCCCACCTAACCTTGTCCTCTGTCAGCCTGCAGCTGTTCCTCCTTGTCCTGTCAGTCCATGCCCTGTCAGTCCAGCCCCTTTCCAGCTCTCTTAGAGCCGCTTTAGGTACTGGAAGCTGCTTTAAGGTCTCCCATGAGTCATCTCTCCCCAGTTTCCATGAATTACCCTCCAATAGCCCAGGCAATCCCTGGCATGGCTACTGGCCTGGTATGTTGTTGATGCTGAGCACTTGGGTTTCACAGAACACTTTTCCTTTCCCTTCAGTCCTTCTGCTTTTTGGGATGGACACAATGGATGGGTGGGGTGGCTGTGTCCATCTGCCTCGTGCCCACCTGGGACAGGGATGTTGTGCTCCAGCCTGGGTCACCCCAGGTTAAACCTCACAGAGCGAGCTGGCCTGAAGAGAGATTTACAGCACCAAATCCCATCCTGAGCCTGAAGATGGATATTCATATTTCACTCAACAGGGATATTTACCTACTTAGGAAAAAAAAATACAACACTAAGTGCTTTCTTCCCAGGCATGTTTTTGCCTGACAATGTGTGTAATCCTAATCCCCTGGCAGGGCTAAGCCAGCGCTGGCATGGGCAGGTGCCTGGCACAGGAGGGAGGCAGGGTCTGATGGGCACTGGGACTGAGGAAGGGCTGGAAACATCAAGCAAAGTGGCTGTAAGAGGAGAAGGAGAAGAGGAGTTGGCATAGCTCAGAGGAAGCTGGGTCCTCCACCCTGCTGATGCCAAAGGCATCATCACGGACCATGAATTTTGGGGCAGAGGCTGAGAGGTGGGGAGGCTCAGGTCTGGTTCTGAGGAAGACCACAGTGGTTTGAAGGTGGGTGGAAAAGCCTTAGGGATGCCACTGTATCAGGTCTGGGATCTGGACACAGGATCCTCCCCAGCACTGTCCTCCCCAGATGCTGAGTTTGTCCAATTTCTAATTTAGAAAAGGAAAGCCAAAGGAAGAAGGAACTGGTTTATATTTTCCCGAGAAAAGCCAGTCCCTTGCACTCTTCCCCCAGGCAAGCAGGATTAAATTGCAGGTCTGGGTATGTACAAACATTCCCTTGTTTTCCCAGCACTGAGCTGGTCGAGGGGCTCAAAGGTCATTACTGAAGTTTGGGTTGATTTGGTAGCAAAAGGGTGACTCAGAGAACAAGTTCAGGTTATGCTATCACAGGATTATGTAGAGTTTTAGAATAAAATCTTCTTTAGAGTCCTTGGGCCTTAGCCAGATGTCAGATTCCCCTCTGAGCATCCACCCGATGGGGCTCAGCTGTGATAAGGCACCTCTCCAACAAAATGGCTTTTACTGTGGGCAAATGAGCTGAGCCCTGAATGCCAGAGAAATGTGAAAGACAGTATCTGTGTGTAGCCCCTGACTCTGCTTGAGAGGTCCCAGGGCAGAGGGATTTTTTGTTTGAAAACCCATTAAAGTTCACCAGTTTGAAGGGGTGTGATTTGGCCCCTAAATTGTTAAGACTTGCTGAAGGATGAGCAGCAACTGGTGGGAAATGTCTGCTCATGCAGAGTCTGGGAGCTGGGCTCTGTGCACTGTCACTCTGGTTTGGCAGCAAAGAGCATCCTTCCCATCCCTGACAGTGCAAGGGTGGGGGGAGGAGCAGTGCTCTGCTTGATCAGGGCTCTCCTCCCAAAATCAACCAGATCAGCTTCCTGCTTTCATACCCATCCTCTTTCTCTGCCTTCCTCCTTTTCCTGGAGCTGAAGCCTTCCATGCCTTCTCTGAGATCATTAACCCCACGGGGATCATGAATAAATGTCTCTGCATTTATGCAGAACACCCAAAATTTCTGCCTTTCCTGGCAGTGCTGGGTGATGGGGAGCTGAATCTCAGCAGTGGCTGTTGCCAGCATCCCCTATGCTGTTGAATTCTTTAAAATGGCTTAATCTGGGAAATACTGTAATCCTCATCTGACTTTGCAGGCAGAGGGATCCAGGTGGCATTTTGCAGTGCCAGCAACAATCCTGTTATCCTGGATGTGTGTTTTACACTCCCTTCAGTGTCCCTGGGAAAGATGAGCCCATCAGCTCAGCAACTGGCAGTGCTAAAGAAACAGGAAGTTTTAGAAAATCAAATCCTTTGCAGGGAAGAAGGAAAAAAGCAGTGAACCAGCCTCTTTGTAAGATCTGAAATGTGTTAGCCCAGGCACAGGGCAGCACCAGGGAGCTTCCTTTCCCTGGCTGCTTGTGGTTTTTGGTGGGAAGCAACCTGTAAAAAATGAAATATCCATGTAATATCATGGCTGTTTTGGTGGGTGGAAAATGAGCTAGCTTCTCAACCCCCTGGGGAGATGAAAATAGCATCTCTGGGTCTTTGCTCTGAAAAATATTTAAAATATTTTCAGAAAAAGAAATAACAGGAAAATTCAGAGTTATGTTTAGTAACAGAAGCTGGTTGTGTCCTGAGCTAGAAGACAATGTGGGTTAAGAGTCATTTCAGGGCTCTTAAATCACACGTGCCACGCACCAGGATTTGTGTTTGAGCTCCATGAGGAAGGGTGTGAGGAAGAGAAACCTGCAGTGGATGGGGAATCTCTGCTGGGCAGTCCAGCAAAGCCTGGGGCCAGGGGGGCTGCAGGCGGGGCACACAGTGCTCCTGGCCCTGGCAGCAATCCCAGGACGTTTGGGTGAAAAGTGGGCAGTCACCAGTCAGGAGAAGGTAGCACATCCCTCCCTGGTAGCCAGGAGAGTTCTCAGCCCTTTGATTCTCGTTACCATCATTTATATTTTATGCCTTTTTCAGGCCTAATGACACGGGAATGCAAGAGCCTCATAAATAATGTCTGCTGGTGTGAGACTGTGTGAAAGCTTACCCAGCTTCCTTCTGGATCAAGTGAGAGTCCCAACCTCAGCCCTTGGTTGTTTCCCACTCAACTTTGCTCTCTCTTCATCACTCATCATCATCCTTCCCTTTCTCCACCTTCTCCTTCTCCATTCTCTGTCATTGTCCTTCCCATCCTCCATTGCTACCCTCTCATCCCCCATCATCATCCTTCCCATCCTGCATCATCTTCATCCTTCATCACTATCCATGTGGTGGGTGGCTCTGCCAAATCCCAACATCCCCAAGGAGCCAGCACAGAGCCTTGAGAGCCACCAACCAAGCTCCTCTTTGCACATGATGTGAAATTCGGGGATTTCTTTTGGACTTCTTTAGGGAAAAAAGGAGTTGAGCAATCACATTCGGTTCCCTAGCAACACTTCAATTCCTTTTTATTTTTCCTTTTGGGGGGATCCTTCACACAGTGTGCCCTGAGCCACAGAAACTCTCCATCCCCAGAGCAAGGAAGAATCCAGGCAGGAGGACAGTGCCAGAATGTCCATGGCATGGGCAGGGACAGAAAGGGCCTGGGGACAAACCCCGGTGTGATGGGTTCCCAGACCCACAGCCCTCCTTTTGCAACCCAAATCCTCCATTTTTTAGAACAAATGGCATTTGTGAGTGTGGGGAGAGTCCTGCCAGTGCCCTCCCCAGTCCTGTGGGTGCTGGGTGCTGATGTCAAGCCGTAAATACCTGCAAAATGATGATGGTGGATGGAGCAGCTCTCCACAACTAATGGATGATTCTCCTCGTGCACAGAAGTTATTCAATAAACCAGCCATGAACATCTGAGAGGAGACTACTGCAAGTAGAAACAATTATGTACTTAAACAAGGAGGGAAGTAACTTTAAAGGTTTTGGAGTTATTTTAAAGTGAGCCAGTGCTTGGAGGAAAGTTTTCCTCCCAGTGGTGGGGTAGGAATATGTGTCATTACTGGTTAAGGTGGCTTTTGGCTGAAAATTGAGACTTTAGGCTTTGTGGGTTTGGATCATGCTGCCAGTGCTTTCCACCAGGAAAATAAATAAAGCTCTGACAAGGAAAAATGTTTTTGGGATCTTTTAGGTGAAACATTAGGAAAATTCTTCTAATATTGCTTAGAAGGGAATATTACAAAACCCAAAGTATTTCAGGGCTTTTCAGTGTGGCATTCACACAAAACCCCATCTGTCACTGGGCAGGGAGAGGAGATGAACCTATCTCCCCATGGTCCCCAACATCACCACATTCACCAGCACCACTCTATTCCTTAAACTGCCTGAAAGTAAAATTAAATTGCCCTCAAATCAAGGGACAAATGCAACATGCTGCAAAAGTCAATCCACAAATGTCAACTTGGGACCACTTTTCTGGCAGGGAACACTCCCAGGTCTGACTGGTGCAGCTGCAGAATTAGGATATGTCTCAGGAAAAACACCCGGCTGCATTTTGCAGAGCTCTTTTGCTTTTCCATATCTTTTATATTTTTCTTCTAAGCAACATAATGGAATTTAGTACAAAGCTATATTCATGCTGGAAATTTCTTTTGCAAGTAAAAGCCTGCCAAAAATGTATGATTTAGCTCTTTCAAATTTCTAAATATACATTTGCATGCAAATCTGTAACTTGAAATTATAAATTGAAATGTGCATTTCCCCTTTGCTGATGTTAGGAGTGTTTTCCTGAAGCCAGAAACATTATCCTCATTATTTGACCGAAATGTGTAAGAATTTTATTGCCTATAAAATAAATGTTCTTCTTATTTAAGGCGTGTTTTAAAAAAAGCGCTCAATACTACTCTCTTGGCTTCATTTCACAACAAATGTATCATTTCCAATGACTGGCATGGAGCAGGAGATGAATTTAAAGTGTGTCTAAATCCAGCTGGTTTATTCCCAGCATTGGTGTGGATGTGGCCAGTCAAGCTGAGCAGAAGTGGCTGCTCCCCATAGTCAGGACAGATCCTTCCCCTGGAGATCCCCCCTATGTTTGAGACCAGAAGGGGTGAGGATGCCTGGCCTTCATCCCCTGCTCCATCCCACCACAGGAATGGTGCAGTTTGGCACCCACCTCTCCCTGAGCATGTGCTGAGCCGTTTATGTCCATTCTATGAGGGTTTAAAGGCAGTAAACCACCCCCCTCCAAAGCTTCTTTTGCACACCAGAAGCTCCCATTGTCCCTTTTTGTGAGCAGGGGTGTCCCACATCCCCAGGCTGTTCTGTGTGTCCAAGAGTGATGCTCCAACCCTCTGGGTCCCAGCCCCAGGGCTCTGAGCTGTCATGGTTTGCACTTCAGCTCTGCCTGTCCTAAAATCTCTCCTCAGCCTGTGTAAAATCATACATCCCCTGGGGCACACTGCCTGATCTCACCTGCTCTGTTCCCACCTGCTCCTCCAGGAGCCAGGATCAACCCCCTGGGAAAGGAAAGCCTCTCCCTGTCCTAAGAGTGGTCGCTGGCTTGCAGCAGCAGCAGCACAGACTCCTGCCTGGAGCTGTGCCAGGCAGCAAGCACAGAAGGATGCTCCAGGTGTTAAGCACAGCACTATTTTGATCCTTTCGTTGTGGGGAAATTGCTTCAACAATCTTTTTTTTGGTGTAAGCAAAGCTAGAGTAATTACCGGGGGAAAAAATTTTAAAAATCAAATGTTAACATTTCTATGAGAAAGGTCTCATGATGATTAAATATTTCAATGGGTTCCTCTTTAGTAATGCAAAACTAATCAACTTCCAGATGATATTTAAAAAGCAGAGAATGGTGTATGGTTTAATATCCTAGTTTCAATAGGCCAGGGTTTAGAAGACAGCTAATTATAAAATAATCCTTTTATGTTGTGTAAAACATCATTTAAAGCAGATACTCACTACAAACACAGGGTTTCCTTATTGCTGGAGGTAATTAGCTGGGTGCTGATTAAACACGTGAATGTGCATGTGGAGCAGCTCTCAGGATGTGCTGAGATGATGGAGATGATTTTGGGGTGAAACATCCCCTCTTTGGGCTTGTTACCTGGGTCACACTGATCCCAAAGGGTGCTCTGACAGCAGAGAGCTCAATACATCCCCATCCCTCTTGGCTGAGGGGAATGGAGAGATACCTGAGCCTGGAGCTGGGGCCCAGCTTGGTGACAAGAGGAGTGATAAATGCCACCAGAACAGGCAGCACCATTGCCCAGCAGGACACACGGCCAGGCAGCACCTCTCAAACCTCACAGCACCCCACACTTGGGGNGGCCTTGCAAATAAGACTGGATACTTTGGAGAAATAGAACTATGGAAGATGCATTGCAGTGGGACCCACGAGGGGTAATTTTAGGTGATTGGCTTTAAGGCATTTACAGCATGGTGTGGCAAAAGCTGATAGGCCAAGAAACAATTATAGTGTTTTGTAATTAAGAAATAGTTGGCTTCTGATTGTGATGGTGTGAATTGTAACATCTGTATTGTCTCACCCTCCTCATGAGACTGAAAATGGAAAAACAGCTTTTAAAACACCTCTCTGGGTCAGAAAAGGGCTTAGTCTGACAGACCATAATCATTTATTTGTTTGTCCAACCTGCCCCCCTTGGTGCAGGAACCCCCAGACCCTGCCCAGCAGCTTTGCCCACTCACCCTCCAGAGCTCCACTCACTCCATGGAGCTTTTCCTCGAGCCCCCTGCAGCTGCATCAGAAATTCCAGGAAAGGATGGACTCAGGCAACAGAAAATAGAGCAGAGTTCTGGAAATAAAGTCAAAAAACATATAGCCTGGGATTTCTAAGGAGATTTGAAGTATAGACTTGGCCAGCTTTCCATGAAATGTGAGATTTAGAGATTCAGCTCCTTGGAGCTGTTTTTTTTTTTTGGAAGTTGTAAGCAAAGAACAAAAAACTTTAGAAACCAAATGATAAGAGTTGTGTGGCCCAATGCAGAATGGGAAAATCTGACTCTGTGGAGGACCTCTGGCCACTTCTGAGAGTGTGGGAGGGATGGAGCTCATTATATTCACACTGACCTGTGATAAAGTGACCCCAAAGCAGAGCCAGGAGTGCTGTCAATGCCAGGCTGTGCCCAGCACTTTGGATTCTGCCTTCTATCATGTACCCACTTCTGAACTGAGAGTTATAACAATCCAATAATTTTTGGTGGTGTTGTCATTTTTTTTGTGGCTTTTATTTATTTATTTTAGGCTTTTTGTTTGTTTGGTTTTTTGTTTTTGGTTTTTTTGTGGGTTTTTTTTTTGTGGGTTTTTTGTTTGGGTTTTTTTTGTTTGTTTTGGTTTTTTTTGTTTGTTTTTGCTTTCTATATCACAGGAAACAGTATTGATGACTTGGATATATGCACTACCAACATGTCAGTCCCAGCTCATTTGCTGTCAGTAAATTGCCTCCTTGTTGAAGAAGAATGATGATGACTCAAATTATAGTTGATGTTGCATAGCAAATAACAAATAAAGATCATAGAGGAGCTTTGGCTATGATGTTGAATGTTCTTTCTCTGGTGTTTTAAGTGTAATCACTTAATGATGGTGATATGTGAATAAGTCAAGGGGAAATTTTATAATGGTACAAAGAAATAAGCTACAAGCACAGATCAGTTTTAATATTGGAGGAATGAGTTTGTTTTACCTATGAAACTGCCTCAGACTTGCCAAGTACCTCAGCTAAGCTGCCTTTTACATGGTGTGTGATAGAAATTTTGCTAACTTGAGCCAAACTACTTATTTATGCAGTTCAATATATATTTCTTGTACTTGTTTATTATTCGGTATATTTTTGTTGTGTTAAAAATCCTTGATTTTTTCCTACCTAACCAGATCTTCTACTTTAATTTCTCTTTACATTTTCATGAGCATAACAACTTGACTTTATCCAGTTCTTTATGATGGTTGATCATCAGGAACAGCTGGGATAGGAGTCTTGCACTTATGTTTTAAGAATCATCTTGTACAAAACTGCATGGAACAGTCTTGTGCCAATAGGGTAAAAAAAGCCCCAAACTTTAAAGCCAAATAAGTGATTATTATGTCTGTAAATCCCATGCCTCTGGGTGATGCTGAGAGCAGCCAGAGGACTCACAGGAGGGGTGGTAGAGTGTTAATCTGTGATTCTGGAAGATGATTTAATCTTGTAAAGGAGCACAACCTCTCAAACAAGCTGTTCTTGAGAGTCCCAAGACTGAAACTTTCATTTCTGAAACAAAATGAAGATTCTTACAGAGCAGTCTGGTTTGAGCAGCTGAGGATTTTAATAAATAAAATTTGTTCCTTGGTCTTGTGATGCAGCTATCATGGCACTTAGAAATGAGTCTTTAATGACACATTGTGTCTCAACACTCCTAAATATTGAGTGAGAAGGGCATCAATGCACTGATCTGGCTGTCAGACACCTCTGACTAAATGCATCCTCATGTTAGGTGACCTCATACATTAGCAAGGTTTATTTCTGCAGCTGAATTCACAGCTCATTTGTTTACCACTCAGAGAAAAGGGAGGAAAAAAATAAAATCGAGGTTTTTTCTTTTTTTTTTTCCTTTTAAAGGAATCTGGCTTGCTGACCAAGTCGGGTGTGTATTTCTTCCCAAATAACAGAATTTAGTCACTGAGGTGGGACTGACAGAATAATAGTATTCATCTGAATAAACCACTTGAATTTATTCTATTTTATGGTGATAAAATACCCATATTCACTCGCTTGCTTTCAGTTTCTATGAGATAATGTCTCTCTTCCAATGCCAATCAGCAAAGCATGCAAATAATATCAGTGTATGGAGTTAGCCCTGACCAAGAGGAAACAGTGTGTGGTCTGTTGCACAAATAGTCAGACTGATTCCTTCCTTCCTACTTTTTTTTTCCCCAGCTCCCTTTAAGATGAAATTCTGTGGGGTATTAAACACACAGGGCTTATTCACTTGTTTGTGTTGGGCGAGTGAATTCAGGGCTTGTGGGAGATGCCAGATGGGCTCTGGGGGAGACAGAAGGTCTCTGTGTCTCCACCAAGCAGCAGCAGTGTGTGTTTCCCAAACTGTGCTGCCAAGTGCCTCAAACCTGACCCACAGGTAAGGGGCTGATTTTGACACCCCTTCCATCCATATTTAATGGATGAATATTAATGTCCTGAATACTCCATTTCTTCCTGGTGTGCTACTGCTCAGCATGGAGGTTTAGATGCTGCTCATCTTCAACCATCCTTTGAGACAAACACCCCCTGCTCTCCAGAAAAGACACAGCAATGATTACACTGCTTGGGCTGCCAAAAAAATTAAATAAATCCCCAAACAAAAACATATCCAGAAGGAGAAAGCCCCATAATTAATTTCCCCTTCAATCCTGAGTGGTTGAAAACAACATGCATAAAACTTGGAGTTTCTGATGGCTTTTCCTTTTTCATATTGCTGCTCTTGGTAAGTAAAGAGATTAGTTTAATAAATTTATTCTGTTGTAGCCTGGTGCAGTGGGAAAACAAAAGTCTGTATCAATTTAAGACTGAAATTTCTTCTTGGGTTAGTAAAAACTTTCCAAAGTACAAAGTACCATATTCTTAACTAGAGAGTTCTGTGTGGACTATACAGGGTCAGGGTACTGGCTGATTTCAGTTTAAGCCATAGTTTAGTTTAATTTGCTCTCCATTTGTCATCAGTTGAAAGTTGGATGAATGTGGGTGAAATTGAGAGCTACACAGCATTTTCCTGAAGAATGCATGTATAAATATTTGCAGTGATTCTGGTTTGTTGCTACATATTTTGTGCAGCCCATTTCACAAAGCTTAGCAGAGTGGATTTAGTTTTCACTTTGTGACTTGCTAAATTTATTTTGAGAATGAAATGCCAGCAGGAAATTTTCTCAGGTTCTGCTTTTTAGTGATTTTCATAATGTTTTTTAAGTGGGATGGAAGATGATTAATTTGGATATTTGGGCAGAAAACAAAAGCTGCAAGGGAAAAAAAATGGATTATATGGGGGGATTGGAGGGGAGCTTTATTTCAGACAGAACAGAAATTGTAATTATGTATTATCTATTTCATGGCATAGGACTTTCTGAATAATCACAGCAGGCCATCAGTCATGGCAGGTATTACTACCCAAACCAGACTTAGCAGTTTTCTTTCTGGAATATAACTTAGTCAATCCTTATAAAAACCACCTCTAGGATGCCTACTAGAATTTCAAAAGGATTGCTATGTGAGTGTGTGTAGGAAGTCAGCGGAGTTTGCAGCAAATTCTTGAATACATAATTCATTTTTTTTTTTTTACTCTAGTGAGTCAGAAAATGTTGTTCTTAATGGGAACACCTGAGATCAATCATAGAGCCAGGGAATGGTTTGGGTTTGAAGGAACCTTAAAGATACTTAAAGTTCTAACCCTCCTGCCCTGAATTTGGAAGGGGTTGATCCTTTGCAGCCCACTGTGAATATTTTAGGCTTAGTTTTTTTTTCTGTGTCTTCAGTGCACAAGCTCATATGAAATTATAGAAGCAAAGCAATATATTGACTTCCCTCTGAGTACAGAGCTTTGAAATAAGCTTTTGCACCCAGGTGGCTCAGCCAGCAGAATTCAAACAATAGAGACATCTTGGGCTGCCAGATCAATGTCTCATGCTAATGAAGCTTCTGTTTGAAATACTATGAGGATGAATCCTAGAAATCAATCTGTTTGTCTTTAGGCTAGAGAAAGGTAATGTTAAACATTCATCCTTCCTGCCTCTTATTTTGGTTTAGTTCTTTCTGTTAATTATAGTTTCAGCCTTGTTAATTAATTCAGTCTTACAAGGTCCTGAAGCTGCTATTGGTTGGGTTGAACAGTGTAAAAGAAGAGAAGGAAAGAATCAGCCCTGAGATACTCTTTCCCTGTCTCCAGAGCAGAAAAAACTGAAGAATTAAAGGATTTGGAGGAATGAAAGTGAATCAAGAGGAGAGGAGAAATGAGGGAGAACTGACTGTGTCCTGAGGGAACCTGCTCAGAATTCTGACAAAGCCAAATTTCAGCTCCAAATGCCTGTTTGAATTTGAAATGTTTTTGTTTTGAGGCACTGTGATCTCAAATAAAGCTTCAAATTCAGGGCAGGACTCTGCTTCCCAGACAAAAGTCTTGACAAACTTTGGGAGAGGCTTGGTGCTTATCTCATTACCTCATCCTGGGGATCTGGATGGGGTTTTGGCTGAACAGAACACATTGGATCTGCTTGAGAGGAGTTAATTTTCCCCTCTGCAGCCCTCACAGTGCTGTTCTGGGAGCTGGGAAGGCGCTGAGAACACGCCAGTGTTTGGGAGCACAGTGTCAATGTTCTCTCCAACATTCCTCACTTGGGGGTGGGCAAAATCCTGGGAGGGGACACAGGCAGGACAGCTGACACAAACTGACCAAAGACTCTACCTTATCACAGGATATCTGCTCAGCAGTGCCAGCTAGGAGAAGGGGAGGGTGTGTGTGTCC